>PVJC01054278.1:0-10566 GCA_004026665.1 Murina feae | reverse complement strand
CACTAGTGAGGAGGTGGAGCTGGCATTTGGAGCCCAATGGCTCGATTTTATTCCTAAGCACTGGTACCTGAGGAAGTTGCTATCTAACTGCTCTTCTCCTCTAGGTTGTAGCTGGGGGACAAGTTAGGCAAGTGTAAGACTAACCAGTCAAATGTGTTACCTAACTGCTCAAAAAATGACCTCCCTTGGACTCACACTTCATGTGCTGACCTGGATTTTATACAAGTCCTGAAGAAAAGGACCCATGAGAATCTATATTTATTGG
The DNA here is from genome assembly GCA_004026665.1 of Murina feae. Taxonomy (NCBI): domain Eukaryota; kingdom Metazoa; phylum Chordata; class Mammalia; order Chiroptera; family Vespertilionidae; genus Murina; species Murina feae. The sequence goes on along the minus strand of PVJC01054278.1, from coordinate 10,301 downwards.
TATGTTACCACTCTCTCGATGAAGAATGGGTGCTCCATGTCACCCAATGCCTCTTTTGTAAGGTCTCCAAAGTAGACATCTTTCTTATATAATAAAAGCCTAATATGCTAAATGTCGGGTCGTCCAGTGACCAGTCAACTGTTCAACCAAAGTGTAATATGTTAATGATATGCTGAGGCTGCTCAACTGCTCACTGACCACCAGGGGGCAGACGCTTGGACTGGTAGGTTAGCTTGCTCTGAGGTCCAGCTGTTCAGGACTGAGTGAAATGGGCCAGACATGCCCTGGAGCCCTCCCATGTTCCTGATTGTGCACATGGGGTCCCTTGGAACTGACCTGTGCCCTCTCACAACCCAGGACCCCTCAAGGGATGTCAGAGAGCTGGTTTCAGCCCAATCCCACAGGCCACTCCCCTGGGAGGGCGCCAGACACAGGGCTCACGGCCCTGATTGGGACTGATTGGGAATGAGCCCACGGCAGGCGCAGTGGGGCCAGATGAGCAGATAGTTAGAAGTTGCAGATGGCATTGGACTGTGGGTTTCAGCCTGATCCCCGCAGGCCACCCCAAGGGACTCCACCTGTGCATGAATTCATGTACCAGGCCTCTAGTTTCTTTATAAAAATAAGAAGAAGGAGAAGGAGAAAACTCCTTTTTGTCTTAACTACCATGACCTAAAAAACAAGGTCAATTCTAATCTGTTTTCAGTTTGTGAAAATAAAGGTGAAGAAATATCAGACAAACTACTAAATACCTGACCAGCACTCCTCAACATGGTCAAGTTCAACAACAAAAAAAAAGCAAATTCTGAGAAGCTGTCATAATCTAGACAGGCCCAAGGAGACATGTCAATTAAGTGGCATCCTGAACAGGACACTGGGATGGAAAAAGGACGTTGGGGGGGGGGGCAATTAAATCCAAATAAAATATGGACATTAGTTAATAATAACATAGGCCAATATTGGTTTATTAATTGTGACAAATATACTACAATAAGGTGAGATGTTAACAATGGGAAAACTGAGTGCAGGGTACATAGGAACGCTGTACTGTTTTACTATTTTGCAACTTTTCTGTGAATCTAAAACTACTCTAAAATTAAAAGTTTACTTTAAATTTCTTGATTAAATAAGAAATAACTTTCATGTTTCTAAGCAGGGAAGTATAAAAACAGGAAAAATATCAATTCTCCCTAAATTAATTTATAAAATGAATGAAATTCTAATCAAAATAATTATTCTTCTTAGAAGTGAGAAAATTATTCCAGTTTATTTATACAAATAATCAGATGATAATAGCCAAGAAAATATTTCTCCCCAAAATATTAGTGGAAGGGGACTTGTACTGATAGATATCAAAGTGTTTTATAAAGCAATAAGAATTTAAAATACAAGCATAAAAAAAGATACAGAGATTAATGGAACAGCGGAAACAGTCAAGAAACCAGCCAAGAATATAGAATTTAGTCTATTGTAATTAATTGATAAATAATTTTTTAAAGTGGGGAAGTTATCTATTAAAATCCCAAATTAATTTTATTTAAAGTCTAAACGTAAAAGTAAAAAATTATTAAAAAAATTAAAAATTGCCCAAATATAGGTAACATCTCATGGTAGGCTTTTCAGTGTGTAGCACAGGCAAGAGCAATAAGGAAAAATACAATTTTCGTGTCCACAGATGGAAAGAAAATGACAGACCTTACTATATTAAAGAAAGCCATACCAAGTCTTGTACCTCAATAAAAGAGAGAGAGAGAAAAAAAGCATGAACAGGAAATTTACTAACGAATAAAGACATCAAAAATGCTTATCACTAGTAATCAAAGCAGTAAAATTAAAGCCTATCAGATTGGCAAACAATGAAATAATAAGGAATGATAACACCCAGTATTGACAAACGTGTGTGGAAATAAACACTCATACAATGCTTGTAGGAGTTGGATTGGGACACTCTTTCAGGAGGACAAGTTGGCAACGATAACAACAATAATAATAGCTGAGAATTTTGTGCTCACTGTGCACGGGCCAGGATCTAAGGGCTTACCATGTATTGAGCCATATGCATCGCATAGCAACCAGCCCAATAAAGGAGGTTGTTAGTATCCCAGTTCACCAGGGAGGAAGCCATCCAAGGCCATGCAGTTGGCCAATGGCCGAGGGTGTCAGTCCCACGCGGTCTCATCCTGGAGCCTCTGTGTCCTTGCCTGTGCATAAAACATATGGACATGCTGTGACCCTGGGATCCTGCTTCTAGGAATTTACCCTAAAAACATAATGGGCAACGTTGAAGAACTTAGATGTACAAGGACACTTACTGCAACAACTGTATTAAAGCCGCGAAAAGGCAATAATGTCAATCATCAGCCATAGAACACTGACTAAATAAATTGAGTTATATCGTGCAATGGAATATTATTCAATCATTAAAACATGGTATAGAAAAATTATGTGTTACTGTTAAGTGGCACTTTAAAATAATAAATACAGAATTACATACTCAAAAATAAACACCAATGTAACTTAGGCCTACAGATTTATTTTATTTTGTATTGATGCTTTCTATATTTTACAAAATGTTCTAAGTAAGCATGCAAAATGTTCTTTGTCATAGATGGTTACATACACTTTGATCATTGTTTTAAAACGATAAAGAAGCCCTAGACAGTTTAGCTCAGTGGATAGAGCATCGGCCTGTGGACTAAAGGGCCCTGGGTTCAGTTCCAGTCAAGGGCACATGCCTGGATTGTGGGCTCAATCCCCAGAGGGGGCATGCAAGAGGCAGCTAATCAATGATTCTTTCTCAGCATTGATGTTTCTATCTCTCTGTCCCTCTCCCTTCCTCTCCGAAATCAATAAAAATATATTTAAAAGTGAAAAAGAAAAGAAAATGGTAAAGAAAACTCTTCCCTTGTTTCCTGTATCTGAGTTGTCTTGCTTTCCTAGGTTCTGGCTTTTCACTTCTGTTTCATAAACCTTGTAACATCAGTAGCCTTTGCTATGGGTTTGAGGATGGCATATTAGTAAACAAATAAACCAAATATAATAAACAGTTTTTGGCTACAGCATCACAAGAAAGCAAGATGACAGTTCACAGACACAAACCGGTGAATAGCCGGTTTGGCTCAGTGGATAGAGCTGTAGACTGAAGGGTCCCAGGTTTGATTCCAGTCAAGGGCACATGCCCGGGTTGCAGACTCGATCCCCAATAGGGGGCATGCAGGAGGCAGCCAATCAATGATTCTCTTTCATCATCATCATCATCATCATCATCATTCTCTCTCTCTCTCTCTCTCTCTCTCTCTCTCTCTCTCTCTCCCTCTCTCAAATATATATATATATATATATATATATATATATATATATATATATATATATATTAAAAAAGAAATAAGTACCTACTTCTCAGGGTTATTGAGGAGACAAAATCAGGGTCAGTTCTAACACCCTTGTCAAGGTTGCCGGCGCACTGTATGGTGTAAGTTAAGGTATTGGAAGAACCAAAGAATTCGCGTAGAAGGCATCCCACTCTCCTAACCACAGAGGTGCAGCTGTCTACCGAGTTCCAGGACCCAGGGTCCTGCTATGGAAGGCAGCCCTGCAGGGTGGGGTGGGGCTGAACCCCATTTCACCACGGTCCCCTCCACCCATTGATTCCGACAGCTAAGCGGTTAAGAAATCCCTTTTTTTTTTTCCTCATCACAGAAACTGCAGAAGGAAAGGCAGCCCCTGAGGGGCCAGGTTGCCCAACTGCTGAGTGTTGCTGGCAGCCAGGCATGTTCTGGGAGCGGTTTTTCCAGAAGGAGAGATGGATATGTGCTGACCTAGGCTTTCCCATGGGCTCCTCGTCTCTCTGCCAACCTGGGGGCCCACTCTGCGGCCTCCGTCCTGGGGGACAGGGAGCCTCCTGGAAACACACAGGCTTTCTGGGCCTCCCCACACCCTCCTTCTCAGCAGACACCCAATGGGTATGAGAACGCGCGTTCCGCAGCTGCCCGACGAGATGCTCCATGGAAAACTGGGCGTCATAAGCTCCACTCCCTTCCCCTGGCCCTTGAGGACGAGGATGAAGCGGGGCCTGGACCCCTCAGGGCTCCTCATGATCACGCACTCACACCTGCCTGGCTGGAGGCACCTCCTCAGCCGCCCTGCGCCTTCATTTACTCAGCTGCGATGGGAGAAGCAATGCCAAAATCGCAAGTTAGTTTAAGGATTAGATGAAGCAGCTCTGTGCTCCTCAGGACAAAGGCATTCAAGGATTTGTTTGTTTGTTCCACAGGACATTGTCTGACAGGCCAAGTCACCAGTCAAACCTGGCCATCACTTCTGGGGGCCCCGCCAGCCCCTGCCTGGTCCCCAGACCCACAGTGCTCTCTCTCCAACAAGCCTTCTGCCACCTCATTCAGCTTTTCGCTGGGATGCCAATATTGGAAGAAACAGCTTGGTTTGCAAATTTAAGATACAACCATGCTTCTTTCTTTCCTAAAAGTCCTTGGTGGCTGCTTGTATCCTTGAAGGTAAAAGTAAGAACTCCTAAATATGGCTTTCCGCCCGCTCCGTGATACGACTTGCCTTGCCCTCCACTCAGGCATGTATGCGCCCTCCCTAACAGCTGTCCTGCGGGATCCTGCAGTGGCCTGTGGGTGCCTTGCTGTGTCACACCAGGCCTTCGCGCCTGCTCTTCCCTCTGCCTCAAATTCCTCCCCCACCCATGGTTCCTCTGACATATTCTGGACTCGATCTCTATAGGGGCCCCACCACACTTTGTATGTCAACCTGTAGTGCAATCACTGTTCTAATGTCCATCCTCCATGTAACAATTGGGGTTGCTGGGGGTGGGGAAGGGGGAGACAAGTGTGCCTTCCTTATGTCTATCTCCAGCTTCCATCCCAGAGTAAATGTTTAGTGAGGGGTTGAATGCCATTTCCTTCTGGCCCCTGTAGAATTTGCTGGATCAGAAGGAAATTCCTCTTCAGTCTGCCTCCAACATACCAACAGCTCAACCCAAGATCTCTTGCCTTCAAGTCTCAGGTACAGGGACCCCCAACAGTCTCTTTCCTGGGCACCCAGCATAACTCAGCTCCTCTTCCACCTGCTTCTGTTCCAGCACAAGTGGGAATTTCTATGCATCCATATTTGCATTTAACTATATTTGCGTTTGCAAACAGCAGGTTGCAAATTATGACAACTTAGATCCCCTTCAAGTTTAAGAATGTGGTCTGTGGCCATAGAACGAAATAGGGTAGATTGTTCAATCAAGGCTTGAAATGGTCCTTACCATTTTGTTAACAGAAGCAAAATGAGCACCCTAGACATGAGCTCCATCACCATCTGAGGGTAGTAAGAGTAAAGGTAACCATAATTCTCTGGCCCAAATCATCACCAATAGCCCCAGAATAACAGCCCTAGCATTTATGGACTGTTTTATAGGTGCTGAATGGAGTACATGGACTGACTTAGCATCCCCACCTGTATAAAAGATGTTTCATTTAGGGCTTGAGACCCCGAGTAATTGCATGGCTTCTTTCTGCCTCCATTTCCTCAAGGGTAAAAAGGGGATAGTCAAGGTCCCCCTGTGGAGAGGTCACCCGGTAGGAGTGTGAGGCCACATTCCAGTGGTGGAAGAAGGCCTCACCAGCCACACCTGGCTCAACACCCCCACAGACACTGAGCCCTGCTCAGGGCCACTCATCCTGTTCTGCCAGGCTCAGGAATCAGAAAACAATTTATTTGAAAGAAAAACAAATCATTGTGCCGCTAATGGCCTGTCCAAACAGAGTAAACACAACAGCCGTGGCATCTCTGGAACTCTGTGGCATTTCTGGGATGCATTCCAGCAAAGACAACAAATAATTCGGACTTGAACCAGGCTAATTCCATTTCCATCAGCCAAGGGTTTGGCTGAAGCACCTCTATTGTCTCACGTTTGATTCACTGGGGAATTAATTAGGCAGCAATTAATATTACCCTGCTCTTGTGTCTTCCTGGTGCCTTCCTCTGGATTGTATTCGGTTTCCAAGACCTGACTCTACGCTGCAAAAGGCCTGAGTGAAGTGTGGCATCTACTAGTATATGTCCTGTCCGTAGCCTTGTTGAAAGTGGTGATGATAATGATGGTAGTGGTGCCAGGGGGGCTCCCAAGCAGAGCTGGATGACCTCCTCACCAGGGCAAGCTCCTCTTCCAATGATATAACATTCTCCTGGCACCAAAAGCAGTTACATCCTTGGTCCCCCCTCAGTCTGTTTAACCCACACATAGAGGACACCACTGCATGACAGACACTGGACTAAGTGCTAGAGGTTTGATGATCTAGAAGTTTCGGTTCTACCCTCAAGGAGTTCTTAGTCCAGTGAGGAAAACCTACGCTAATGTGTATTGTAAATATATTACGAAAATGATTATTTTTCCTTAAATAATAAGCTCAGAATGTTATGAGAGCTCAGGAAGGGGTCACATAACCTAGCGTTGGAAGAGGCTTCTTGGAACAGGTAATACTGTGTGGTGGGGAACCTTCTTTCCATTCAACCCAAAGCAAGGGTAACTGGGAGTCCTAAAGCCTGGGCTTCCCCTACTTACGGGAGGCCCAACAGTCTCCCCCATTCTATTATGGAAGCTTCATACACCAGCTTTAATTTCAGTCTCTTAGGGTCCTTAATTTTCAGGGTTCCTCAGAGAGCTTGATCTGGAAGATCCCCAAGACTGATGGACCAAACCAACAAAGGGACCTTTGGACCCTAAGTTGTCTTGGGCTGAACTCTCCACAAGCTCCCTCCACCCCATGCCAGTGGCCTCAATGTGAGAAGATCCACCAAACAAGGAGCCAATCAGGTTGCCAGCATTTTTGTGCCAGGAACTCTAGGATATTGGAAGCACTAGTTCTCCCCCATGGAGTTCACAGTCCCACCAAAGCCCGGGGGGAACTTTGGAGATCAGCCATTCTAGACCTCTCACAGTGTAGATGAGGAAGCTGAGGTTAGATAGTATGGAGCGATCTGTCCAGCATTGACATAAAGCCCAGTCCTTGTGCTCACTGGGCTAGAATGCGTTTCACAAAGGAGGGGAATGTGTGTGTGTGTGTGTGTGTGTGTGTGTGTGTGTATCTCTGTCTATACGAATGTGTGACAACTAGACAGCTCTCAGAAAACATCTGCTGACACTGATGTTGGTGCAGAATTGTATCACACAGGATAGCAGAGTTACAGACAGACCTGGCTGTAACCCTGGCTCATTTGCTTCTGAGCATATTACTTTGGACAAGTTCTTTATGCTCCTCAAACCTCACTTCTGTCATCTATAAAATGCAATACTAGTCCCACAGGTGATCAGGGTTTTATTTTATTCTTTAAATCCTCACCCAAGGACATGCTCAGAGAAAGAAAGAGAGGGAGGAAGGGAGGGAGGAAGGAAAGGAAGGAGACAGATAGAGATAGAGATAGATAGAGGTAGAGATAGCGATAGACCAATCAGTTGCCTTCTGTAAGTGCTCCAACCAGGGATCGAACCTGCAACCTAGGTATGTGCCCTGACAGGAATGGAACTAGCAGCCTTTCAGTATACAGGACGATGCTCAACCAACTGAGCCATCCAGCTGGGCGGTGATGAGGTTAAATGAAGTAACAGATGGAGAGCAATTACCATCGTGCTTGGCACACAGCGTGAGCTCAACACACAGTAGTTGCTGTCATTAGTAACAGGAGTATTAAGTACTGAATGAGTGCCTCAGAGAAGAGCATAGAGGATTGGACAAAGGGGGCAAGGCTAGCCAGACCCTTAATTCAACATCAGCCACAGGGAAGGCAAACCCACTGGAGAAAATCTGGCCCTGAAACATTCCTCTGGTCAATCCTCCACCCTCAACCCCTCATGGACACCTGACATTTTCCCATAAGCACTTCATCCTTTTGACTATAATTCTGAACCTTATGAATTGTGTGCCCCTGGATGAAGGCCCACTTTTGCTTGTTTGTTTTTCATTTTAAGAAACACATCGAAAAGAAATGCATTCGTTTTTTTCAGCTCTTTCCATTTTAATTATTTCTCAATTATGAAGCCCCACTCTGAACTACTATCCAATGTCTACACTCTAACTTAAATATACTCAGTTCACCAACATTTAATTAAACCCTCTATTGTTCAATAGTTTTTCCAAATAATAGACCTTGTTTAATCCTTATAACATCTACAAAACATAAGCAAAAGAAATACATTTCACACATAAATCGTTTCAGAAGGTTGAGCAACATACTGTGTGGGCCCATGGCTAGTGAGGGATAACACCAGGATTCCACCCGTCACTTCCTGAATGGCGATTTCCCTCAGGTCCAGCGCCCTGGGCATGGAGTAGGACTCCTGCACCACAGTCTGATTTCCCAAGGGGGTGTCTGGAACCTCCAAAGGAAAACAGCAGGGCCCATGTGGTAATCGGGGGTTTGGGAAACCTCAGTAATTCACTTCCCTCCTTCAGTTTTCCCCATACTCCATGCACCACCTGTATTATTACTTAACACGTTTCTCTAGATCAACTCACTCTTTTTCTTCTTCACTAAATTTACTTTAAAAGGTATATTACCGAAATATTATTCCTTTTACCTCATTCTAAGCAACAGTATCCATGAAAGTATAAGTAATAAAAGTGTTTGTTCTGATACACATTAAAGGTGGTGCACTGGGCCCCAGCCAGGTGGCTCAGTTGGCTGAGCATCATCCTGTATAACAAAAGGTTACAGATTTAATCCCCGGTCAGGTCACAGGGAAGCAACCAATTGATGTTTCTCACATGTTTCTCTCTTACATCAATGTTTCTTTCTCTCTCTCCCTCTCTCTCTCAAATCAATTTAAAAAACACACCAAAACATATGGGTGAGTATTTTAAAAAATGGTGTATAGCTATAAACATTTCTAGAAAACATATCAAATTTTATAAAAATATCACCTTTATATACTATTCATGGCTTGAAGAGATGATAAAGTTTTACTTTGACAATCTATCCACATTAACAAATGAATGAAAATATTAAACCCATTAGATCTTTTGAAGATCAAAAGTAACTTTTTAATAACATTTTACTCATTCCCTTTGTAAATTACCACCCATTATTTTACATGTGTAAAATAATTGTTTTCTACCTCTATCCATAGTCTTCAAATGTGAATAAATCATTTTTTAAGGGAGGGGCAATGGGGAGGACTCTTTTTCCCCCCCTATTCATTCTCAAATGCTCAAATGAGTGGTTTATATTTCCAGATTCCATTTCCTAATCTTTTTTCCCAATTAGAAATGTCCACTCCATAGCCCAGGGTTGGAATTTAGTTCTCACCTATAGTGACCCAATAATTGTGAGGTTGGTATTACTTTATATTCTGGTTGTTGTTTTTTTATTGGATTTATTGGGTGGCATTGGTTATATAGGTTTCAGGTATAGGGAGCTATAATATATCATCTGCATATAAGTTGTATTGTGTTCATCACCCCACATATTCTGCATTAAGGTCAAGTGACTTGCTCCAAATTCCAAGACTAACAAGGAAAGAACACAGGATTCAAATACCTGTTCTAGCACAAATACCTGTTCTCTACTGTTCTCCTAAAGAAAATAAAAGAAGTGATGCAGAGCTATTAAATAAGGAGGGCTGTGATTCACCCAGGGCAAAGCACACCTCACTTTACGTGACTCTTCTATAATCCAGGGGGATTATGAGGAATGAAATGTCCCAATTAATCATGGAGAGCAATTAAATACCATGAATAAGTAAATCAGATGTTAATATCACAGTCATCTTGATAATCAAATCACACCAACAATTCAGAAAACATTTCTGTCATCCACGTAAAAATTTCTAAAACTATGTAATCTCAATTATCTCTCCCCTTTGGGGACCAAACAGGCCCTATAAAATTTTGGAGTTGCCAGAATTAGATGAGAAAACCCAAAGTTGGGGAGGGTGGGAAAGTCATTTATTCTCACTAAACTTGAACCAGTGGTGTTACAAATCCTGAAACAAATCTGTCCTTCCTCTCCCTCCTTCTCTTCTCTACTTCTTTCTTTCTTTAAATTTTCTTTTCCAAACACAGCTTACATCCAATAATATTTTGTATTAGTTTCAGGTGTACAGTGTAGTGGTCAGACAATCATATACTTTACAAAGTGTTTCCCCTAATATTTCCAGTACCCAACTGGTACCACCCATATTCATTACAATATTGTTGACTATATTTCCTATGCTGTCTTCCTCCCTTTCTTCCTTCCCTCCCTCTTCCCTCCCTCCCTCCCTCCCTCCCTCCCTCCCTCCCTCCCTCCTTCCCTCC
>PVJC01054277.1:0-10552 GCA_004026665.1 Murina feae | reverse complement strand
TGTTGCCATGATGTTTTTTGTTTTTTCTTTGATCTCTCTGTTAACCCAGTCATTGTTTAATAGCATGCTATTTAGTCTCCATGTGTTTGATATTTTTAGATTGATTTTATTGTAGTTGATTTCCAGTTTTATGCCATTGTGGTCTGAGAAGATGCTTGATATGATTTCTATCTTCTTGAATTTGAAGAGACTTTGCCTGTGACCCAATATATGGTCTATCTTGGAAAATGTCCCATGTGCACTGGAGAAGAAAGTATATTCTGTAGCTTTGGGGTGAAATATTCTGAAGATGTCAATTAAGTCCATCTGATCTAGTGAGTCATTAAGGATTGGTGTTTCTTTGCTGATTTTTTGTTTAGAGGATTTGTCCAATGGTGATAATGGGGTATTAAAGTCCCCACTATGATTGTATTGTTGTCAAGCTCTCCCGTGATATCTTCCAGAAGATATGTATATATATATTTTTATGTATATGGGTGCTCCTATATTGGGTGCATATATGTTTACCAGAGTTATTTCTTCTTGTTGGATTGATCCCTTTAGTATTATGAAGTGGCCTTCCTTATCTCTTTTTATGTCCTTCTCTTTGAGATCTAATTTGTCAGATATAAGTATTGCTACCCCAGCTTTTTTTTTCTTTTCCATTCGCCTATAATACCTTTTTCCATCCCTTCACCATCAGTCTGTGTGCATCTTTTTTTCTCAGATGGGTTTCCTGTAGACAGCAGATATATGCATCATGTTTTTTTATCCACTCAGTTACCCTATATCTTTTTATTTTAGCATTTAATCCATTTACATTTAAAGTTATTATTGATAAATACTTGTTTGTCAACATTTTTATTCTTTACACATGTGTTCCTTCTTCGTTTACTATTTTTTTCTTTTTACAGCAGACCCTTTAACATTTCTTGTATTGCTGGTTTGATTGTAACAAACTCCCTCAGTCCTTTTTTGTCTGTGAAGCTCGTAATTTCACCCTCAATTTTGATTGATAGCCTTGCTGGGTATAGTATTCTTGGATTCAGACCCTTCCTTTGCATGACTTTGTATATTTCATTCCATTCCCTTTCTGCCTGGTGTGTTTCTGTTGAGAAATCAGTCGCTATTCTCATGGGGGATCCTTTGTAGTTAACTTTCTTTCTCTCTCTTGCCACTTTTAAGATTCTTTCCTTGTCATTGGTGTTTGCCTATTTAATTATAATGTTCCTTGGTGTTGGTCTCATTTTGTTTGGAACTCTGAGCTTCTTGGATTTGTGTGGGTTTTTTCTTTCCTATAACAGGGAAGTTTTCTGTCATTATTTCTTCAAACAAGTTTTCTATTCGTTGTTCAGTTTCCTGTCCTTCTGGCACCCCTATTATTTGTATATTGTTTCATTTTGTGTTGTCCCAAAGTTCTCTTAGGCTCTCCTCGTGCTTTTTAATTCTTTTTTCTATTGCTGTTCTGTTTGGGTATTTTTTTCTACCTTGTTTTCTAGCTCACTGATGTGGTCCACTGCTTCTTCTAGTCTACTGTTGATGCTTTCTATTGAGTTCTTTATTGCAGTGATGTCGTTTTTCATTTCTTCTTGGTTCTTCTTCATTTCCTCTTGGTTCTTCTTCATTTCCTCTTGGTTCTGACACATATAGTTGAATTTGTCTTCCATGCTTTTCATCCACTTTATGACCATTTCTCTGAATTCTTTCTCCAACAAGTTGCTTGCTCCCATTTCATTTACTTTCCTTTCTGATGATGCCTGTTTTTCTTTCATATGTGGGCTGTTTCTTTGTCTCCCCATGATCTCTCTTCTTTGGGTATCTGGTATAGTTCTTTCTCTCCTGTGTTGATTTAAGGGCACAAAATACAACACATCAAGGCACCATACACAAGATACTGAACACAAATGTATTCAAGATACTTATAACCCCAATAAAGGTGACCACCATAGAGAAGAGAATTAGGAGATAAAAAAGAAAGAAGAAGATAAAAAGAAAGGAAAAAAGGGAGTGACAAAACAAAGTTAGGAAAAGGAACCCTTCAATCCACAGGGTGACACTCTATCCACTAAGCTGACCCTGGTAAGGCTAAGGTTACTATTGGTAGGTACTTATTTATTACCATTTTCATTCTGTATGCCTATGTTTCTTTATTTCTCCTTTAGCATTTCTTATAATGCTAGCTTGGTGGTGATGAAATACTTTATTTTTTTATTTATTTTTTTCTTTTTTTACTTTTTAAAGCATTACAAATAGTAGTACATATTTCTCCTTTTTCCCCCAATTGACCTTCCCCCAACCTCCCCTACCCCCCAGCACATGCCCTCGGCCCCCTCCTCGTGTCTTGTGTTCATTGGTTATGCTTGTATGTGTGCATACAAGTCCTTTAGTTGATCTCTTACATCTCCCCAACCCTCCCCCGCCTTCCTGCTGTTATTTGACAGTCTGTTTGATGCTTCCCTGCCTCTGTATCTATTTTTGTTCATCAGTTTATAATGTTCTTTATTATTCATAAATTAGTAAGAACATGTGCACTCAGGCGGGAGGTCCCTCAGCCCAGCTTGTGCCCTTTTGCAGTCTGAGACCTCTCGGGAGATGTCCCCCTGCTGGCTTAGGCCCATTCCCCAGGGGATCAGGCCTAAGCTGGCAGTCAGACATCCCTCTAGCATCCCGGGAGCCCTTGGGGGATGTCCACTTGCCAGCAATGAGCAAGCCTAAGCTGCAGCTGGACATCCTTAGCACTGCTGAGGAGGTGGGAGAGGCTCCCACAGACACCACTGTACTGGCAGCTGTCAGCCTGGCTTGTGGCTGAGCAGAGCTCCCCTTGTGCAAGCTCACTGACCACCAGGGGCAGCTCCTGAATTGAGTGTCTGCCCCCTGGTGGTCAGTGTGTGTCATAGTGACCAGTCATTTGCAGTGGTTCTGCTGTTAGGGTCAATTTGCATATTACCCTTTTATTATATAGGATAGAGACCTGGTGCATGTATGGGGGCCGGGTGGTTTTCCCTGAAGGGTGTCCCAGATCAGGGTGGGGGTCTCTCTGATTGGATGGTGGGCGTGACTTGGGGTGTAGCAGAAGTGCGGTCAATTTCCATGTTTCTCTTTTATTAGATTAGATGACTGTGATCATGTGGTATTTTTCTTTCACTGACTGGATATATGAACCCTTATGTTTATAGCAGCACAATTTACAATAGCTAAGATTTGAAAACAACCTAAATGCCCATCAGCAGACTAGTGGATTAGAAAACTGTGGCACATCTACACAATGGAATACTACACTGCTATAAAAAGTAGGAATTCTTACTTTTGCAATAGTGTGGATGGAACTGCAGAGCATTATGTTAGGTGTGCTAGGTGATGAACTACTTTAGCTTTTTTTTTTTTTTTTTGGTCTGGGAAGCTCTTTATTTCACCATCTATTTTGAATAATATCCTTGCTGGGTGTAGTAATCTTGATTTCAGTTCCTTGCTTTCCATTACCTTTAATACTTCAATGCCATTCCCTTCTTACCTATACAATTTCTGATGAGAAGTCAGCTGACAGCCTTATGAGAACTCATTTGTAGGTAATAAATTGTTTTTCTCTTGCTGCCATTAAGATTCTTTGTCTTTAATTTTTGGCATTTTAATTATGATGTATCTAGGTGTGGGCCTGTTTGGGCTTTTTTTGCTTGGGACTCTTTGTGACTCTTGAACTTGTGTGACTTTTTTCTTCACCAGGTTAGGGAAATTTTCTGCCACTATTTCTTCAAACACATTCTCCATCTATTGCACCTTTTCTTCCCCTTCTGACACACTTACTATGCAAATATTGCTACATTTAATGTTGTCCCACAACTTCCTTAAGTGGTCCTCCTGTTTTTTAATTCTTTTTGGTTCTCTGATTGAGTGAATTTTTTCTACACTGTCTTCTAATTCACTGATCCAATTCTCAGCTTCCCCTAATTTGCTATGTATTCCCTCAAGTGTATTCTTTATTTGTGTCATGTCATTCTTTATTTCTGATTGTTCTTTTTTCATAGTTATTACATCTTTTCTCATGATGTTGAACATCTTTACCATCATTATTCTGTACTCTATATTAGATAAATTTCTTATCTCCATTTATTTTATTTCTTCTTCTGGAGGATTTTCTTGTTTTTTCATTTGGTGTGTTTTTTTTTGTCTCCCCATTTTGGTGTCTGTTTGGGTTTTTGAACTATGTATTCATTAGATCTGCTATGCCTCTCAATCTCTATTGCAGGACAGTGTCAAACACTGTTTCTGACTACTTAGATCAGGTAAAGACTCAAAGCCTCCAGAGACCACCTCTGCCTGTAGACTGACTGGATTCAATTTTGAGTAACCCTCATGCAATCGTCCACAGATGCGGTGAGAGTTTTTCCAACAGGGTGGAACAGTTGCTTTTGCCTGGAGGCTAATTGTTATTCTCAGTCTCTTTTTAAAAAATAAATATTTTATTGATTTTTTGCAGAGGGGAAGGGAGAGGGATAGAGAGTTAGAAACATTGATGAGAGAGAAACATCAATCAGCTGCCTCCTGCACCCCCCCCCCACTGGGGATATGCCCACAACCAAGGTATATACCCTTGACCAGAATCGAACCTGGGGCCCTTCAGTCTGCAGGCGACACTCTATCCACTGACCCAAACCGGTTAGGGTTATTCTCAGTCTCTTAATGGGCCTCAGAATAGCAAAGGTCTGCCTGAGAAATGTGATCTCTACAGAGTGAGGGAATGACTCAGTACAAGAATCCTGGGTGTCTGCCTTTTGAGCTCTAACCACAGAGCCCCCAACCCGGGCTTCTGCTCACACAGCTCCAGTCCACTCTGTCTTCCCTCTGGCAGAGCATGAGGTGAGTGGCTGCACAGAAAATTTTGTTTTGGTCCTATAAGAGGGTGCCTACATTTCAAGCTATGTCTACCTGGCAGACAGCAACCCTGCTGCTTTTCATAGCCAGATGTGTTATATGGGTGCCTTTCTCCATTTTGGTGCTCTCTGCTGGGGAGCCCAGCTTAGGGATTATATCTCAGAGTTCTCAGTGGCAACCCTCCATAGCTGAAATATCTCTCCTGAAGTTCAACTCCTATCTGTGGAAGCCTGGCAAACTCTATCATGGCTCCACCCCTCCTACCATTCTCTATGTGGCCTCCACTTTCCATTCTTGGTTATCAGGGTTCTCTCCAACTAGTCTTTATTTGATTATTCAGGAATTTAAAAAAATATTTTAGTTGTAATTCCAGTTTGGTCATGGGAGTGTGTCTGTATAGCATCTACTTACTCCAACACCATTTTTAATCTTCCAGTTGTGGTTTTGATTCTTGGTCAAGGGCACATACCTGGCTTGCAGGTTTGATCCAGGTACATGCAGGAGGCAACCAATTGAGTTTATCTTTTTTATTATTAAAAATTTTAATGTTGACATAATTGCAGGTGCCCCCCTTTTCTCTGCCCTTTGGCCATCTCCACCCATGCTCACCACCCCCTCCCTTGGCTTTCACCAAAGTATTGTCTGTGTCCATGTGGTATACATATATGTTCTTCAGCTAATATCTTCATCTTCTTTATCAAGTCATTCCCACCCCTTCCCCTCAGGCACTGGCTAGTCTGTTCTATGTATCCACACCTCTGTTTATATTTAGTTTGTCAGTTTATTTTATTCATTAGATTCCACATATTGGTAAGATCACATGGTATTTGTCTTTCTCTGACTGGCTTATTTCACTTAGCATAATAATCTCCAGGTCCATCCATGCAGTTGCAAATGGTAAGAGAACCTTCTTTTTTACAGCTTCATAGTATTCCATTGTGTAATTGTACCATAGCTTTTTTATCCACTCATCCATTCATGGGCACTTGGGCTGTTTCCAGATTTGGCTATTGTAAATAACACTGCTAATGAACATAGCAGTGCATATATTCTTTCTGATTGGTGTTTAGGGATTCTTAGAATATATTCCCAGAAATGGGATCACTGGGTCAAAAGGCAGTTCCATTTTTAATTTTTTGAGGAAACTCCATACTGTTTTCCATAGTGGTTGCACCAGTCTGCATTCTCACCAACAGTGCATGAGGGTTCCCTTTTATCCACTTCTTCACCAGGACTTATTGTTTATTGATTTGATAGTAGCCATAGAAGGATCCTTAAATATTATTCTAGCAGGGTGGGAGGTGGTATAGTCCTTAAGTGTGCACCCTATGGAGCCAGACTGCCTTGATTTCAAATTCTGCCTTTGTTGCTTTAGTTGTGGCAAGCTGAGTAACTTCCTTTTCTGTACCTCAATTTCCTCATCCTTAAAATGGGGACACTAATAGTAAAATATTACTCACTTCATGGGCAATAATGAAGTCAGTTCTCCCTTCCCAAGCCCCTGCAACCTCCAACACTGTAAGTCAGGAAGCCAAGGCACAGAGTGGAGGTTGGGGAGAGACTCACCCAAGGTCACACAATGAGTGCAAGGAGAACTTGGCCAAAACACAGGTCTCTTGGGTGGCCTATCAAAGGCTCCATTGCAAAGCTTGTTCCTATAGCTCATGTAGTCCTCTCTACTCACAAAGAACATTAAAAACTTGTATGGCCAGCTCATTGGCAATTTTCTGTCTCCCAGTGTTCACGGGGAAAAGCAGAAAAAGAATTCTCATTATTTTTAAAGCTCTTTTATTATTATTACTAGAGGCCCAGACTGGAGGGGTGTCCCTCAGCCCGGCTGCCCCCTCTCACAGTCCAGGAGCCCTTGGGGTGGGAGGCGACCCAGCAATCAGGGGAAGGTGATGCCCCCATCACACTTCTGCTGCTCACAGCACAACCCTCGGCTGGCCCTTGTTATCTGAGCCTCAGGTGGCCCTGGCAGCTGGGAGGCTGAAGTGACTGGGGGACTCTGAAGGCAAGTGCACAGAGTGGATGGGTCCATTTGGGGGCAGGTCTGGCCTTCCTGTGTGCCTTCAAACCTGTGGGGCTGAGGGGACTGGGTGCCACCATCTTGTGGCTGTGGGTGCCACCATCTTTGAGTGTGGGGCAGTCAATTAGCATATTCCCTCCTTTTTGGCTGTGAGCTCTGCCATCTTTGCAATGGCATGAGGGCCAATTAGCATATTCCCTCTTTATTAGATAGGATTATTATTATTATTATTCTCTGTGCACTATTTTAAGCTGGTTCTCACTGGTTACATCCTCTTTCTCCCTTTTCAGTTCCCTCTGGTAACTCAAAACCATCTGAATAGATTTAAATAAACCTCTCCTCAAATAGTCTTCTTCAAGGAGGAGATGATGGAAAGTTCAGCCTGAAGGGATAATTTCTCTGATGCTTTTAATGAGGGCTGAATTGGGGGGATGGTGATAGGGCTGATGGTGTGTTGGGGACATATGGGTGAAAAACTTGGAGACCAAGGGCATGAGCTAAGGGGAGGGGATACTGTTGGCCAGGGCTGAACCAGGAGATCCCTGAATGAGGACTCTGGGGACTCACAGACATCCAAGCTCAAGAGGCCCAGAAGGCCCATCAAATCTATAAATCTATACCAACTCCTGTCCCTCTTCCCAAGACACACACACACACACACACACACACACACACAGATAGGGACCAATTTTCCAAGAGGTTCAGGAAGCATTGAGTAGTGAAAGATTCTATTAAATGGCTAAAGTGTTACCTGGAGAAGGAATATCTGAATGCATTAGCTTCAGTCAGTAACATTATATATGTGAATTTATCATTTGCCTCTATAATTATACATTATAGCCCTGGTCAGCATGCTCACTGGTTAGAGCCTTAGCCTGTGCACCAGAGGGTCGCAGGTTTGATTCCTGGTTAAGGACCCATACACAGTGGGGGGGAGTGTGAGAGGCAACCTATCCATAAGTCCCTAGGAATCAATGGAAAAAATATCCTCACTCCTTGAGTGTGGATTTTAAAAAAATACATATTAAAAATTTCTAGTCCCCAAGCACTGTGATTGGTCAAAAAGGGAAAGTACTACTGAAAATAAGCAGCCAACTTTCTCTGAGTGCTTGCCATGTGCCAGGCACTGATTTTGGGTGTTTCACATGCATGGAATTAATGAAACTTTGCAACAGCCCAAAGAGGTTGGTATGAATAAAATTCACATTTTCTGTTGTGGGGAGGGAAGTGGAGGAGGGTATATGGGGGATAAGAAGTGATGGACATGGACTTGACTTGGGATGGTGAACACACATAATATAGTGTACAGATGTTGTTTTAGAGTTGTGCACCTGAAATTTGTATAATTTTTTTAACCAGTGTCACCCCAATAAATTCAATAAAAAAGGGAAAACAATACATTTTTCAGATGAGAAAAGTGAGGCCCAAACTGGTTAAATAACTTGCCCAAATCGTGCAGCAAGTAACAGAGATGGGTTTAAACTTGGAAGCTTGGCTTCAGAGTCAGTGAATTTCAACACTGTGCTATGCAGTGATAAACAAAATGGGCACTCCCCTCAAAGTGGACAGCCTGGATGGAGAAGGCTTGTGATGATAAGAAGCTACCTTTCAGGCTAGCAAATGATGTCAAGTAAACAACTCAGTGAGTCAGGAAACTGCCATTTCAGTTCTGAGCTGTGTGACCTTGGGAAGATCACCTGACCACAGACAAAGCTAGACCCTAAATCACAGGCCTGTTGGGTTGATCAATATGTGAAAGTGCCTGGTAACCCCTACAGAGCTGCGGGAGGGGGCCTTTTATAGCCACCTGCTCACAAACCCCATGTTCTGTTCCCTACTCTCCAATATATAGGATGTCCCAAAAAATACATACACACTTTAACAGCTGATAGTTCAACTGATTTTTTTTCTTTTCAGATTTAACTCACTGGAATTAATAATGGCAGCCAAAGTGTGTATACCTGTTTTTTTGGGACACCCTGTGTACACCCATCTGTGTACTTACCCCAGTGTGAACTTGCCAACAGCCCCAGCAACCTTACTGCACCCCAAGAAAAAACACTACTTGTAGACATGCACACACCTCTCCCTGTAGACACACACACTCCTGTGCACATACACAGTCCTATTCTTGCAAACATGTACCCATCCCTATGTACACAACCAATACCTTGAAACCCTGTCTGCAGGAACCCTGTCCACAGGACTCAGAAATCTGGTTCTCCTGAAGCCCAGCTAATCATTCTATCATTCGGGGCTGCAGGCTGGTGGTCATCAGCAGGGCTTGGGAGCCCATAAATGGGTGGAGTGGGGTGCACAATTCAGCGTGGAAGAGGCTGGTCAGGAAGGCAGCAGAGGTTGGTCAGTCCCAGTCTTTTAAGCAATCTGTTTAGCCCTGCAGCTAAGAAGCCCATTAGCAGTGGCTTCTCATTTCAGATTTCCCAGCATGCCATGGCCCACAGACCATGCACTGTTTATTTGGAGAAGCTGAGAAAATTATTTGTATAATTACAGCAGGGACAAGGGCTGTCATTGAAGGGGTTCTCTGCAAGGAGCCCTGGGCTTGCAGAGGATGCTAGCTCTAAGGCCCCACCAACCATCCAAGTAGCACCCGGCTGGGGCCCAAGAACAAGATAGGTCAGTGGCTAGGCTGCAGAACTGCCATAGTGTCCTCTCTGGCCCCATCTCTTGGTAATAACTGACTATACAGACCACCATTGTTCTACCAGGACCAGGCAGAGAGGAAAGAGGGCCAAGGGGCCATGAAGTCAGCACGAGTTGCAAAGAGCCCAGGCTTTCAATTTAGATCTTTGCTTCACTGGGCCTCTCTGGGCTTCAGTTTCCTCATCTGGAAAATAGGTATAGTAATACACCTATCAGAGCCTGGGAGGAGGAACAAGCTCTGTGTCAGTGTCAAACATTATGCCACAGTGCCCCATATAGGCATTCTTTCTTGTTCTGTTATGGGGTGAACCTTGATTCCTTATTATTTTTCATCCTTCTGAATAATTGTATTTCATTCTGCCCACCTTAGACTTTTCCCAAACTCTGACAATCATAGTATCATATATAATCATATATATATATATATATATATATATATGATTATATATATATATATATACACACACACTAGGGGCCCGGTGCACAAAAATTTGTGCACTCGGGGTGGAGGGAGTCCCTCAGCCCGGCCTGTGCCCTCTGACAGTCTGGGACCCCTCAGTGGATGTCCTATGATGGCCCCAGTCTGCCAGGCACCTTTTGTGTGTGTGTGTGTATGTGTGTGTGTCACCACTGGGGACCTGCCCCCAGCCGCATCTGAGGCTCGGAGCAGTCCTCCTGTGTGTGTCTACCTGCCGGGGGCCTTCCCCCAGGCACACCATGGAGGCTTGGAGCAGGCACCCCCTCTATGTTGATCTCTTAGACTCTTGCCCTCCCCAGCACGTTGTTCTCTTTTTTGAGCGTGGCCAGGGCTGGGTGCGGCCTGCCTCCCAAGCTTGCCTACTGCCCATCTTCCTCCAGCCACCAGAAAGCAGGGAAAACCCCGCCTCATGGTCAGGCCAGCCTTTTCCTGCTCCCTGATCCCCGGAAGGGACCTGGGAAGCCGGCAAGCAGTCCGCCAACTCTTTCCCACTCACCCGTTCCCTGCTGCCTTCCTTTCCCACTTCCCGGTGC
>PVJC01054276.1:0-10551 GCA_004026665.1 Murina feae | reverse complement strand
TCCCCCTGCACCCATCCCCCACACCCTCTTTGCTGCACGGCCCCGCCCACCCGCTGCTGGGACCCATCAATGCACGTCCTGGTGACCAATCTTTGGTCATTACGGCATTACGACCACTGGATTTTTATTATATAGATTATCTGTTTGTCAGTGATGCATAGAAATGCAACTCGCTTCATAAAAACTGATCTTATATACGGCAACTTTGCTAAATTCTGTTAATTTTAGTGATTTAACATTCTTTTGGGTTTTATGTAAGACAATCACATCAGCAAATGACAGTTTTATATTTTTCTTTCCAATCTTTAAACACTTTACTTTTCTTTTTTTAGTATTCTGTTCAGCACACCCAGGACAATAAGTAATAGAACTGGTGATAGAAGACATCTGTGACTTACTCCTGGTTCAGTATAGGAGTTGCTAAACTACCACCTGTGAGCCAATCCAGCCATATTTTTATATGACCCACAGCTAAAAAAATTTTTTAAATTTAAGTGGTGAAAAAAAGTTTAATGGAACAAAACCACACCCATTCATTCAATCTCATATTGTCTATGTTTGTTTTCAGGTTACATCAGCGGAGTTGAGTAGCTGTGACAGAGATCGTATAGCCCACAAGTCCCAAATATACCCTTTATAAACATGTTTGCTGTCTTGGTTGGTTTGCTAAGTGGTTACTGAGTGTCAGCCTGTGGACCCAAGGGTTGATGCTTTTATTTCCAGTCAAGGGGAGTGCCTCCATTGCAGGCTGGATCCCTAGTCAGAAATATCGATGAGAGAGAAATATCGATCAGCTGCCTCCTGCACACTTCCCACTGGGGATGTGCCCACAACCAAGGCACACGCCCCCGACTGGAATCCAACCTGGGACCCTTCAGTCCGCAGGCTGATGCTCCAACCACTGAGCAAAACCGGTTAGGGCAAAACTTATATATTCTTGATTGATTTTTTGCCTGCTTGATCAATCAATTACTAAGAGAAATTAAAAAAAAAAATCTCACCATGTTGGTGAAGTAATCAATTTTTACTTGTAGTTTTGTCAATTTTTGCTTTATATATTTTAAAGCTATATTAATAGGACTCACAATTTAGACTTGTTATATTTTCTTAACAAACTAAATAATTTCCCAGTAGATATTGATCATTTTTTATCCCTAGTAATTCTTTTTGCCTTAGAGTTTATTTGCCCACAATGAAATAGCTATATATAGAACAAAAGCTATTTTGGTATTAGTCTCTTTTATCTTTCTCCATACTCCTGTTTTCATCCTGACTCTGTGCTTATATTTTACTAGGGGCCTGGTGCACAAAAATGTGTGCACTCGGGAGGTCCCTTAGCCTGGCCTGTGCCCTCTCGCAGTCTGGGACCCCTCAGGGGATGTCCACCTGCTGGCATGCCTGCCCAGCCTGGGTGAGGGGCTGATGGCTGTTTGCAGGCTGGCCAAGCCCACCAATGGGAACCCTGACCCCATGGGGGTGTGGCCAGCCTAGGTGAGGGGCTGAGGGCTGTTTGCAGGCTTTCAGGCTCCCACAGTCCCTTCAGGTTTTGAGTCCTTACTGGGGTACCTGGCCAGCCTGGGTGAGGAGCTGAGGGGTGTTTTCAGGCTGCCCACAGTCCCTTCCAGATTTGGGTCCCTACTGGGGTACCTGGCCAGCCTGAGTGAGGGGCTGATGGCTGTCTGTAGGCTGGCCAAGCCCCACTGGGTGACGGGTTGAGGGGCATTTTCAGGCTTTCAGGCTGCCCACAGCTCCCATTGATCCAATGTCCCAGCAAGGCTGGCTGGAAGCAGGTTTCTGGGGTTTGTTTATCTTCTATAATTGATACACTGTTCCTTTAAGCCTAGGCCTAGGCAGGTAACGAAGGTAAGGAAGCCTCCTGTTTGCTTGGCTTCTATAATTGAGACAATGTTGCCTCAGTATTTGAAGGCAGGACTGCTGTTTGCTTCAACTCTGAGGCTTCTATAATTGAGACAATGTTACAAATGTGTTGTTGCCTGGAGCTGGGAGAAACCCAGCGGCTGGCAAACAGATTTACTCCTGCTGCAACATAAGCTGCCTGTTTACTCAGCTCTGTGAGTGCCAGCCTCCATCTTGGATACAGTCACTCTGATTGGCTGGTGGGTGTGTCTTATGTGTCCTGAAGAAATGGTCAATTTTAATATTATGCTTTTATTAGATAAGATATGTGCCTTCCACCCATAGTGAATAGATTTTTAAGAATCTACCCTTTTAATTGATGTGTGTAAGTCATTTATACTTATTATAGTTATTGATATGGTTGGATTATTTTCTATCTTATTTTGTGCTATTTGTCATACTCTTTCCCTTTTTTGTTTCCCTTTCTTGCCTTTTTGTGGATAGACTAAAATGTTTTCCTCATTTCAATTTTCCCCTTCTTTAGAATTTAAAGGTAATTTTAAGAAATATTCTCATTCCATTTTTCTTTTGAAGACTCAATTTCTAGACATTTAAACATGTACATTTAACTTAACAAAACCTATCATTAATCTCTTTACTGAGCTATAAGCCACCTGTGCATGAGGTTACCCACTCCTAGGTACTTATCTGTGTCCATATATGCACAGTTTTGTGTTCTAGAGAAATCTATGACCATCAAATAACCTTAGACACCCCTCCCCATGGTCTAATGATGCTGTGCCCATACTTGTGCCCCATCCAGGGCCTTGCAGGAGCCAGTGGTGGAAATAGGGTTGCAGATGAGGAACCAAATGTTTTGAAGATAAAAACTCTTTTACCTTTTGCTCCTTCAAGCCCCTCCCACATGCCTCAGTTGTGCATCTCCAAACTTTGAGATATTTTTAGCACACTGAGAATTTCTAGTACCTTCATAAGTGTCAAAGCCAATGTTTTGGAAGGTCCCAGGGGCTGGTCCACCATCCTCCTCATGCCAGTTGTACAACTGAGTCACTTTGGACTTTTGTCTGTTGATAGAAACACCAGAGAGATCCCATTTTGAGTAGAGAATGCGGAGGGCTAGTTCTGTTCACCTCAAGGATAAAATGTTTAAAGGCAGTGGAATCAGAAAAGGAGGAGGAGCTGCAGGCAAACAGAAGAGGCAGAGGCAGTGGCTTACCTTTTCACTTCTTTCTTGGAGCGGAACACGAACACCAGGAGGATGACGAGGACCACCAGCACCACTGCGCCCACTGCTCCCAGAAGCCCGTACACCAGGCTCTTCTTGGTGCTAACCTCACAGGTTTCCCCCCTGTACCAATCAGTGTTTGTGTTCAGGCAGCTGAGATGGAGAAAAGGTGCAGGTGGGAAGAGGGAGTCATTCAGAGTCAGGGTCAACCAATGCCTGCAGTCCCCCAGTCTCAGAACTGGCTCTGACCCCATGGGTGCTTAATGAGAAGGTGAAGAAGAGATTTTTGGGGTGCACAGCAAGGCACCCTGAGGGGATGAACCAAGGCAAAATCCAGCTTAAATAGGCTTAATACCCAGCTCTAGGCCTTCAGGTTTTGCAACCCAAGACCTAAAACAGTTGACCCAACTCGGGCTTCCCTGGGCTACACCCAGGAACTAGAGGACCCAACAGAGACCCTTTCACCAACACATTAATCAGCTTCATTTTCGGCCTCCCTCTCTGTGGGGAAGAACAATCCCCCAGGCCAGACCCAGAACACCTCTGAAGCAATTCCTCTCCCCTGAAGATGCCCTTTCTAAGCCCTGTTCCCTTCCTCCCTGCGATAACCTGTAAACTTCTCTGCCAGGAAGGCTTCCCAGAATAACTACTCAGGCCTTTGCATATGTGTGACTCCTTCCCCCATAACTGATGCTCCCGCTGCTCTCTCTTTGGTTTAGTTTCAGTAGGAAACGTCTTTGTGTTCCTCCTTGCTTTGCTTTTATAGGCTTTCCACCCTTCCCATGTAGGTGTGACTTCTCTCTCCATTTCACCAGCAGAGGATGTTGAACTATCCCTGGAAGCAAGGCCCTGTCCTCCCATCTGACTGGGAGCTTCCCCAGGTTGGGGCCTTCCTTCTGCTTCCTCAGAGCTTGACACTGTCCTCAGCCTCACTAGACACATTCCCAGGGAACTGAACCGTTCCCAGCTCATTCTGGACCTGGCCTTGAGGCTCTGTCCATGAATGTCCTTTGTGGTTGGCTGCATTTAGGAAAGTCCAGGACTCACTCCATGACCTTGACCTCCAGGTCAAACTGAGGAGTGAGGTGGGGGTGGGGGAGGGGGGAAGAGGACTAGGCATGAGGTGAGGCAATGGGACACTCACTAGCACTTCGGGCCACTGCGCTCCAGCTTGCATGTCCCAAAGTGGCAGTCCATGGAGGCATTGAAACCAGGCATGCAGCGGTTGATGCAGTTTGGTTGTTGGTCCTTGTACTCCACAAAGAAGTATTTAGCAAAGTCTTTCCCAGCCCTTTCCCGGCAGACCTCTGAGGGAACATGGAGGCACATGATCAAGAGTCTGAGAGCGCTGCCTGCCTCCCCCGCCCTCCCCAAAGCCCTTGGGTCACTACCTTCAGGCTTGTATTGGGTTATCGAAATGTCTTTCACCTCCGTGGCAGTTTTATTGAAGCACAGTTCAGCTGTGAAGGAGACACAAAGTCCCTGATGAGCTTCTTTAGAGGGGGCTCAGGTGTGTGTGGTGGAGGGCATGGGGCTGTGATGGGGGAGGTGGAAATCAGTTCTGCAAAGAGGGAACACTAGCCTCACACCCAACTCTCCAGAACCATGACTCTCCAAGTGTCTTTCTTCTCCCATTCCATCCTTGGCCAAGATCCCCAAAATGCTCATTGCATTGAGGAACATCTACATTGGGTAATAAGCTAGGCTCATCCTCATTTTCACATCTGCCTCTGCATATCTCCTTTCAGAGCCTCTCTTGGCATCTGCCAGTCCAAGTGACAAGCTTTGGGACTAATTCCTGTTCTCTCAGTGTTCTCCTGCTTCCCTCATCTGCCTCTTTCCCCTCCCCCAACCCAGGCATCTCAAACAAAGCTTAAAGATTCTTTGAAGGCTTTCTCATGCCCCTCCCCAGAAACCTAGGAATTTACTTTCGCAGGAATCATTCCTCATTATTTGCTCTTGAGTTACATTCATAATTTTTTTCTGTATCTCTTGGGTGAACTTCGTAAACTCTTCATTGTACTCCGGCTTGAACTTGGCCTGCAGGATGACATCATGCTGCACCACCACACTGCCAGGACTGAGAAGAGAAAGATATCCTTGGTCATCCTCCTGAGTGTTAATGGGTGCACATCTCTCCAACCCCTTCCCCAGGTGAGCTTTGCCCTCTTAGCCTCCATGGGAAGGCAGAGCTGGGAGAGGACAGTTGAAAATGAAGACCCAATGTCTACTGGGTGAAGGCTCCATTCCAGGCACTGTGCTAGGCGTGTCACTCACTATAGGATCCATATCACCTGTGCCTAAGAGGACTGTCTACAAAGGTGGAAGCCTCAGGGAGAGCTCAGGGCTAAAGATGGACGGATGAAGATGGCACCATGGAAGAGATCATCTTTAAGGTGCTACTATATGTACTTAAGCAGGAGACTGGGCAGCTGCTGGCAAGGTATCCATTAGGGGTCATCAGCCACAGAGGAGGAGGTTGCACCAGAGACTCTTATGGGATTTATTAATTTCTAGGTAGTAGGCTGGCTGCAGGAGGTCTGTGAGCCTCTTAAGACTGTATGCAAAAATTTAATGGTGCATATTTCCATTTTTTCTAGTCCCACAAATATTTGTCAATTCTAAAAGGAGTCCCTGATACCTAAAAAGTTAAAATCCTAGTCAAAAGTCTCTTCCTACTTCCTGTTCAAGATTTAGAAGAAGCCAGAATCCCAGACATGCTCATAGCTTCCCTTTGCTTCCTTTCCTTTCCCTAGCTCCCAGTGCCCCACTCTCTGAACAAGAATCACTTTCCTGTTGTGTGCTTTCTGACGGCCCTCATAACCCTCCTCTATCTAAGGACCAGGACTGGCTCAGTGCCTGATCCACAGAGCCCATCCTCCTTCTCTTGCCTGAGAGATTGAGGAACAAGTGAAGTACATGGATGACGATTGGCACTATAGAGCCCCCACCACCACCACCCCCCCCCATCCCAGGAGCAAAAGAGAGCCCTGCAGGATCAACACTTGCCAGTCCTGGAGAGTTTTAGGGGCAAAAGAGAAAAAAATGCTATTATCTTCCAGGGTAGCTGAGCTGCTGAGGAGCAGACATGCCCTACCCTGAGGCTGGCCCAGGCACCTGCTGTACATGCATCCTGGAAGAGGGCTTGGGAACCCCACATAATCTACCTGGGATGGCCTCTCTTGTGTGAGAGAAAAGGTTTCAGGTTGGACAGAATTGAGGGAGGAAGAAAAATGAAGGTTGGTAAATCGTATTTTTCTGTGCTTTTTGTACAATTTTTTTCTTTTGGTTATAAGTTCCCTTTGAAAATTATCAATGGCGACTCTGTAAACCATGAGAAAGACTATTTCCCTTGGGTTCCAAAGGATTTCATAAAGTTGGGGTCAATGACAGGGTAATAATTCTGTGTGTGTGTGTGGGGGGGTGAAATCCTATCCTAGGTGAGTGGAAGGGAATACAGGACAACTGTGGACTTGGATGCCCTTTTTCCTGGGTGTTTCCCTTTACAAGCTAAGTTATTTGGCTTCATTAATGAAGACCGATGAGGTGTCCATCACACAAGTTGTAGCCTCAGGTGTTCTGGTGTATTGGTCTCTTGGCACTACTACTCTACAAATGATCCCTCAAGCAACTCACTACCTCTCTCTAAGCCTCAGTTTCTCATCTGCACAACAGGAACAGCCTAACTGACCTCATTCACAAGGTAGTTATGAGCTTTCAGTTAGAAAATGTATGTGAAACTATAATTATTGAAGGGTTTTGTGGGCTGAATTGTGTTTCCCCCAAATTCATATGTTGAAGCCCTAATCCTCTAGTACCTCACAATGTATCTGTGTTTGGGGATCGAGCCTTTACAGAAATGATTAAGTTAAAATAAGGTTGTCAGGGTAGGCTCTAACTCAATATGACCAGTGTCCTTAAAGGAGGGGGAATTTCCCCTTGTCAGTGTGCCGGAGACCAGTCATGTCACTTAGTAGAGAAATGTGCCTGAAGGCCGGTCGACCTTAATTCCCCTGAATAGTGGGGGAGCTATTCACCCATCGTTTAGATGGAGACTTTGATAGTTAAAGTACCCTCCACCTTTGTTACTGATATGTAAATTCTTGTTGCCTTTTTGTTGTTGGAGTTTCATGCCCTTAGGATAAGGATGTGATTGTGTTCCCCTTTGCCTTAATAAAAGCTTTGAGCAAGGCCGGTGTGGTGGGCAATCTTACCCACTAGAGGTAAAGTTGCCACGCCTGGTCTCCATTATTCTAAATTAATTTTCTTCTAGTCTGTCTCTCTTCATTTTGCGTGCGGCCTCCTTCAGAACTCAAACCTGAATGGGAACCCTGAACCACGCGGGACGTGTAAGGGGCTCCCGCATCAGTGTGGCTCAGTTAGTTGAGCATCATCCATGCACCAAGAGGATGCAGGTTTGATTCCCGGGTCAGGGCACATGCCCAGGTTGCAGACTTGATTCCCAATAGGGGGAATGTAGGAGGAGGCAACCAATCAATGTTTGTTTTTCTCTCCACATTGCCTTCCCCCCTGCCCTCTCTAAAATCAATAAAAACATTTTTTTTAAAAAAGAGGAAATTCGGTTACATGAAGAGACACCAGGGACCCACATGAACAGAGGAAAGATCTTGTAAGGATACAGCAAGAAGGCAACTGTTTGCAATACAAGGAGAGAGGCCTCAGAAGAAACCAAACCTGCTGACACCTTGATCTTGGACTTCCAGCCTCCAGAATCATAAGAATTAAATATCTGTTGTTTAAGCCACCTAGTGTGGGATATTGTGTTATGACAACCCTAGCAGACTAATATTGGAGGCATAGTTACAATTGTCTTCGTAATTATGACTATAGCTTCCAGTCCATATACTTTCTTCCTAGAAACTCCAGATACTTACCTCAATTCTGTGATGTTAACTCCTGCATATGCAGGGATTCCGGAATAAACTTTGTCCATCTGAAAGACAAGGAGGCCACTGTGTTATCCCAAATGCTCTCCCTAGGGGCCTTCTAAGCCTCTCTGTAGAATCTCAGGAGGGCAGAGAAGGACATGCAACATCTCCCAGTCCCCATCCCCAGCTAACAGAGGCACACTGCCCAAACAAGTGATCTCTTCCCAGAGACCAGCCCAACCCCTGGGCTCCTAGTGGAATCTTGCTTCCTCTTTCTCCTCCCTCCCTGGCAAGCCCTGAGGAAATGGTGAGCTGAGAAACTCACACACTTGTAGCATGGCCTTCATTTACTTTAAACTTAGAGATTTCTCCCTGGGGAGATATGAGTAGCAATGGGGACTTGCTCTCCCAGACCCACCTCTTTGCTGAATGTCTTATTGAAATCCTGGAACGCTGCAGAAGACCGATTTTGTAGCTCTTTGGTGAAAGGCTTATTGGTCACTGTCACACTTAGTTCCACCTGGGCAGAGACAGTCTCTGGAGGCTCTGAGGGGGTCAGACAATAGCATCACTTACTGAGGGCAGCACCCATTGAATTCCCTACCAAGGAGACTCATACCACTAGGGTGGACGAATAGCTTGGGTCCCCACCCTCAACCCCCACTCAGTTATCACCAGAGTATCCCTGGAGAGAGGGGGTTCTCTGTAATCTTCATGGCTTTTGAATTGAGTCCAGGGGGTGTTGGGTCCTATATTCTATTAGAGACCCAATGCACAAAATTCATGCAAGGGGCTTGGCCCTTGCAGCCCCTCGCAGCCCCACCTTTGTCCGGAAGGTGGTCTGGATGGTCATTCTGCTGTTCTGTCTAATTAGCATGTTAGCTCTTTATTATATAGGACTAGAGGCCTAATGCATGAAATTTGTGCACAGGTAGGGTCCTTAGGCCTGGCCAGCAATCAGGGCCAATCGGAACCTTCCTTTCTCTGGCTGCCCACTGCTGGTCAGGGCCTTCCTTCATTCCATGCTTCCCCCTGGTGGTCAGCACATGTCATAGCAAGCAGTCAAACTCCCAGTCCCTTGAACTCCTGAGGGGACAATTTGCATATTAGCCTTTTATGATATAGGATTAGAGAGTTCTATACACTCCTTGTATTCTGCTCCATCATTTGCTCACTTATTTTAAGTATCTCCTTTGGTAAAATTCTGTACCAAATTTTTATTTTGTTCCAAATGATACCTTCTTTGTCTATTTATTTATTAAATATTTTTACTTTCTTACCACTGGATAAAATGGTTGCCCCAGAAAGAAGCCATATTCTTAGCCAAGGATGAATAGGAATGGGTGCCCAGCATGGAGGTGGGGCCCAGGGTTTGGGAAGAAAGGGCCCCACAGTTTTACTCACTTATATCACTTATATCAATGCTTGTGATCACATCCTCACACCTCGGCCCCTCATAGAGGCTGGTGCATACACACTTGTTCCCATCCCAGTAGCCTCCATTCTGGCAGATTGGGATTTTGTGCTGGCACTGATTTCCTCCAAAGCCATTGGGGCATTCACAGACCTTTCCATTCCATCTCCCTCCGTTGTAGCAGGTGACTGAAAAGAACAAGGCCCACCTTAACCACACATATTTGCATAGTACTTTTTAGCTTTCAACATATTTTCAGACATGATTTAATCTGATATTTTCATGAACCGCTGGATGGACAGGACAGTATCCGCTCCACTTCACAGATGAGAGAAGTGAGGTAGAAAGAGGCTAAGGTTCCACCTGGAAGCAGAGTTGACCTGGCTGTGCAGTCCTATTTCCAGCATACTTTACTTTAGTTCTAAAATCAAGGAATGAAAAACCTGGTGTTGCAAGAAATGGGAGCAACATGGTTAAGACTGAGGATGAGAAAAAGGGACATAGAGACTGGGAGAACGTAGGGAGACTTGACCAATCTGGAATCCACCAAGCTCGGGAATAAGCATGTCATTATCCCTTCAATGCCTGCTTCAGAAGAGCTTGTTCTGGAAATTTTTGCCATTGTGAGTGTTTATGACTCATTTTTATTTGCTTGGACATGGAGTTTGAGGGAGGAGTGTAGAGTTAGTTTAAACAC
The DNA here is from genome assembly GCA_004026665.1 of Murina feae. NCBI lineage: Eukaryota > Metazoa > Chordata > Mammalia > Chiroptera > Vespertilionidae > Murina > Murina feae. Next base: position 448 of record PVJC01054276.1, on the reverse strand, counting down.
ATAGGGAAGAGAAACAAGATGGCGGCATAGGGTAGACACCGTAAATGCAGCCGTGAACAACTATTTCAGAAAAACCTCGAAAAGAACACACGGACACCACTTGCACCCACAGGACGGCTGGCTGAGTGAAAATCCTACAACTAGAGAAGAGTCTGAGACTCAGAGGAGTGGCGGAAGCAAAGTACAGAGGTACGGAGGCGCGCGCACGGGCTCGGGGAAGGGCTGGCGCCGGAAACGCGGTTCTTTTCTAAACCAGAGAGAGCCACAAGCTCCCAGCGGCTCTGAACTCCAGTTCCAGGCGAGTTTTGGAGGTCCCACAGATACCCAGAGACTAGCATCAGAAGGAAATCCAAAACGGGTTTCTCTCAGCGTTGCTTACAGCAAATATCGTGGGACACAGAGACCTGGCGTCACTCAGCGCAGGGCTGAGAAGCGCCATAGCTGTTTG
>PVJC01054275.1:0-10551 GCA_004026665.1 Murina feae | reverse complement strand
AAGGCCTGGGGTAATTGATACACTGTTCCTTTAAGGCGGCCTTCTAACTACTAACGAAGCCTCCTCTGCCTCACTTCGCAGCGTCTATAATGAAACAATTGTTACTTTTACTGGTTAGGCCGGAGCTGCTCTTTCCTTCAGCTCCGGAGGATTCTATGATTGTTACAATGTTTCAAAAAGCTGTGTTTCGCTAGAGGCAATTTAATCGGAGCTGAGCTGAAGAGCTCAGCTTCACTTTCGCTCCTGCCGCAATGGAAAGGGCTGTTTACTCAGGTCCGGGAGTGGCGGCCGCCATGTTGGCTGGGCTAATTTGCATACAGCCGCTCTGATTGGCTGGTGGGCTTACCCTGTCTCGGAGAAACGGTTAATTTTAATATTTCGCTTTTATTAGTTTAGATACAGAGTAGTTTCATTTTCCTAAAAAAATCCTCTATGTTCTGCCTACTCATCCTTCTCTCCCCAGTCTTTTAAACAATTTTAAAATTTGGAATAATTTTAGATTTACAGGAAAGTTACAAGGATAATACCAAATTCCTGTAAATCCTTTACCTGCCTTCCTTTAATGTTAACATCTTCCATAACCAGGAACACTTGTCAAAATGAAGAAACTGACATTGGTACATGAGAGTTCACAAAACTCTAGGCTGTTTGATATAACCATTTTCTCCACTAAAGTTCTTTTTCTGTTCCTAGATCCAGTCCAGTATCCGCATTGCATTTATTTGCCCATTTCCTTTGTCTCTGTCTCCTCTGATCTATGTGAGCTTTCTAATTTAGTGTTTCCACAGTAAGTGTGGTGTGTGCATACATGCATGTGTGTGTGTGCATGCATGTGTGTGCACATGTTTGGAAGGTTTAATGTCCTTTGAAAATGCTCTTAAGAGTTCCAAAGTTATGGCCAATTAAATGGGGTGTGTTTTCCAACATGGGTGTGGGCATTTTATATTCTTGTCCATCTTGTTGTCTTCCCTCAGTTGCTGAAACTGTCTTTTCTCAGAAGTCTCAGTGAGAGAGCCACAGGTGCGTTTTTTCAGGGGCTTGGACTTCTTTCCTTGACTGTGGGTGAGGTTTATTGCAGAGCACTTTCAGGCCCCTTGCCAGCAGCTCGCGTGCCTGTGATGTCAGTGCAATCGAAGCACCCTTGGGTGTGTTTGCAGTCACTGCGTGCCGACTTGGCTCTGGGAGAGACAGTTGGCATCAAACTGGAGAGCATGGAGAGGTCTGTTCGGGTGTGGTTAACATCACCGCTTTTAAACACCAGGCAGTTTTTACAAGTTTCCTTCTGAATATCCCAGGATGCTGATGTATCAGTGAGTTTAAGCCGAGGCCGGGAAGAAAGTAGAGACACAATGTGCCTGCTCTGCGGGGTGCTGTGCTGAGTGTAGCCCTAGGAAGGAGCATTGAATTCTCTGCACAGTAGGTTCCCCTTTCCTGAGTCCTCAGTCACACTAGCAGCTCACTGAGGGCAGCGCCTTATTCTCTGCTCTATAAATGTACATCAGATTGGAATGCTCACTGGCTTAAGATCCTCAGTGACTTGTCATTGCCCTTTGAATAAATGGAAGCTCCTTACTGTGGCCCTCAATGCCTCCTGGCTTCATCACCTACTGTCTTCTTAACTTCAGCTCCTCCTGTCTCTTTGACCTAACCCCCTGGCATCAACTTGACTAAGACCCTGGCATTTCCTTGACCTCAGAATCCACTGTCTCCTTGACTTCAGTTTCTGGCCTCAGCCCCTGCCATTGTCCTTGAGCTTAGCACTTCTTATCTTCTGGAGCCCTTTCATTCTTTGAGCACACCTAGCTGTTTTCAACCTCAGGGCTTTGGCTGACCAGTCCCCAGCCTGATACACCAGTGTTTGCATGGTGTCACTGAATGGCCACTACAGAGAGGCTTCCCTGAGTGCTGTCTGCAGACAGCTATAAGGATAGCACTCATCCTGTGATCTTTGTGGTGTGTCCACTCTGCTCGCACCCCTCCCTCACATCTCACCATGACTGGGGACTGTTGTATCACATGTTGTAGGTGAGAAACCATGGCACTGATCCTGGATACCTCCCAGAGTCATGCTGTCCCTTCATCCTTTTATTCTGGAGGCCTATCTCTCCATGGAAAACCACCTCACAGATTTGGCTGATTCATTTGTGTGTTGATCTGCCTTTCTTAACCATATCGACATGGTGTGGCTCCGTCACATGGGGGCTTGAAGTCATTGTGGTCATCTTCAGATTTGGTAGAATTTATTTGGGGATGGAAGCTAATGTTGGAGCCTGCTGTGTGCCAGGCCTGGCATAGAGTCATGAAAGGTACACCGTGTCTTTTCTTCACCGGAGACCATAGGCAGTTTTCCTCCTGGTGTAGAATTATTTTCAAGCCCATAGAATAATCTCGCAAGGTGCCTTTCTAGTGAACATTGAGGTGGCTTCCAAGTCTTTGGTCTCCTGCTGGGTTATTTCAGCAGGGGTGTGTGTGCAGAGGTTCCACATCCACAAATTGTCCCCCTCCTATCAGAGGGGTCTTGGCTGGGCCCTGTTTCTCCTCTGGATTTGAAGTTTATGGAGACTACCACCTTTATTCTGTGTTTGAGTCTGTGACAGAGCCTCAGATGGGGAGCCGTCTTTGGCTTCTGCTCCCAGCTGTGCCTTGTGGGATGGCTTCAGAGAGCAAATTCTTGTCTTCTTACCACAGGTCATCAACCCGGCCAGAGGTGGCCAGCATCGAGCCACTGGGCCCAGACGAGCAACAGTGCTCCCAGAAGGCGGTGGTGCAAGCCCGTCTGTCCCAGCCTGCCCGCCTGACAAGCATCATCTTTGCAGAGGACATCAGTAAGGGCTTTGAGTGTCCTATGTGGTCCCTGGGGGAAACCATGTGGCAAATATCCCACTGAGAGCCTAGCCATAGATGCCACCAGAATCCATGGCAGTGCTTTCTATTTCTCCTGTTGGGTTAGAGGACACCCAGGCAGGATAGGGACACTGAGCAAGCAACATCATCGCCCTGGTCCCTCCTGCCAGCACTTTGTACAGTTCTTCCTGTCATGGAGGCTTGCTTTCATTTCTAAATTAGTATTTATTATGCAAATAACTCATAATGGGTATTGAATCAAAATGAAGAAAGTTGTAATCCTTTCACTTCCCCATATTTAATTGACCATATTTTGGTCGTAAAACGCTTAAAAATAATATAATTTTCTGTCCTGCTTTTCTTCCACTTAACATGATATGAACAGTTTTTCATCTCATTATAGAATTATTTTTAATGGCTGAGTTATATTCTTAAGAAGTTGTCCTGTAATTATTCCTTACATTGGACATTTATGTTGTTTTTAGATGTTTATTTCAGTGTTACATAGAAAAGTAAAATTCTTATTCAGAGAATTATTTTGGGTTGTGTTAGCCATTTCCCAGTCTCACAGCATATGAATATTTTTAAGGTTTTTGATATGGGGTTGTATTGATTTCTAACAAAGTACGTTAATAGTGCACATAAAGTTTCATATGGTGCCTGGAGAATGATCAGAGTGACTTTGAGTTGCATGCTGTTATTTTTGCACTAAGGAGTTCTCTAGCTGATGCCATTTATGTGTCTTATTTGTGAAGCAAGTAAAACATCTGTGCTCATGGGAACACAGCCCTTTTCTTCTGCTATAGAGCTGATAGTCTTATGTTAAAATGCCAGAGTAGATCAATAAACACCACCAAGCAGAATTCCTAATCTCAAGGTAAGGACAGGCATGAGAATAGTACTATCTTTTTGGATACTCACTCATTGTACTGTATGTCATGTAACATAATGACTGTGCCCTGAAAGAACAAGGTTTCCTTACAGGAGTGTTCTGCACACAGCTTTAAATGCTCATGTTGGAAAGGCACACAGTGGGCAGTGAGCATGCCTCTAAAGTGCTTACTCTTTGAAAGTCCATGCTGACTTTCAGAAGAGCATGTGCTGGTCAGATGTCTGCCTTCTGAAGCTTAATTTGGTTCTTCAGCCCTGTTTTGTGGTGCTTGTTTTGTTGGCTGCTCTAGTCTTTGCCAGAGTGTAAGATCACCTGACCTGCAAAGCCCTGGAGGTGGGTGGCAGTCATGCCCTGCACTCCATCTGACCCCTGGGTCCTGTCCCTTTAGCCACGGGCCAGGTCCTGCGCTGTGATGCCATCGTTGACCTCATCCATGGCATTCAGATCGTCTCCACGACCCGCGAACTCTACCTGGAGGACTCGCCCCTGGAGCTGAAGATCCAGGCTCTGGACTCTGAAGGTGAGGACATCCTCCTGGTAGTCTCCATTTCTCTGTTTCCTTGTGTCGAGCCCTACCATTCCACACAGAAGGCTGCTCCAGCCAGGAAAGTGATGTTGGTGATGGGGATGGGGAGAGGGCTTGAAGAGCTCCTAACTACCTGTGAGGTAGACCCCAGGCCATAGGTGTCAGGGAGGCCTTGGCCATTCTTGTTTACTGGTCTCTGTAGTAGGGCTGGTGAGGTGAGAGCTGACTCCAGGCATGTTCATAGGGATTGTGTTTGGTAAAGGCACCTCTTTGGGAAGTGACATCTGAGTGATGAGAAACTGAGATAGGCTCCTGGGTTACTAGGTTGTAAACAGTGGGAGGCATTCTCCTTCCTTGGCTTTGAGTGCTGTTATGACTTCTTGGTCCAGATGGCAGATTGTGTGTGTGTTTGCTTGTGTGTGTGTGTGTGTGTGTGTGTGTGTGTGTGTGTGTGAGAGAGAGAGAGAGAGAGAGAGAGAGAGAGAGAGAGAGAGAGAGAGACACACACACACACTCTGGCACACATGTATACTGCTGTCCCCATGTAGTATCCTTCTTCACTTTATCAGAATTGAATACTGAATTGTTCTTAGATCTATTCTGGCAGTCGTCAGACTATCTTCACTGTAGCCCGACCTTGTGGTAAAGGAACAAAGGGAAATTTTGTAGGTTATTTTTCTTTTCCTTTTAAATTAAATTAATTTATTTATAAAATTATTTCTCAATTACAGTTGACATAATAGATAGTCAAGGCCAATGGAAGCACAGAGGCCTTGTTGTCAATACATCAGAATGGCCAAGGCTGCTCTGAGCATGAGACTAATCAGGGTGCCCGAGTCCAAGATACCATGATCTCACGGTACGCTGTGCCCTTCTGTAACCCAAATGATTGATGTTGCTGTTCGCAACTAGCCTTCTTGTCTCAATATACAGGTTACTGACCAGGAGTCTGAGAGAGAGAGAGAGAGAGAGAGAGAGAGAGAGAGAGAGAGAGAGAGAGAAGCTGGGAAAGGAGTGTGTGGAGAAGCAGAGGCAGTAGGCACAGAGACTGTAGCTTCTATGTGTGCTGGAGGGGGTAGAGGGCTCAGATGGAGCTGAGAGCTACGATGTAAGGCTAAGAGCTCACAAAAAGCTCAGATATAGCCACCATGTTAATCATCCAATGTGCTGGGAAAAAGTGAAGCTAAGAAGTAGTTACTATGTGAGGCTATGGAGACCAGCCAGTGTGCTGGGCAGGAAAGGCAGGAGAAGCTGCTGAGCCAGAGAGCTGAGCTACCACTATGATGTAAAGCAGTAAGTTAGAGGCAGCATGTGGCTGCTCTGATAGTAACTGTGGGTACAGAGACTGATGCTGCTTTATGGAAAAGATATGTATTCACCAGCGGTGTCCAGCTGCCTGCCTGTATGGACTTTGCCGTGAAGAATTGTCTTGTCTAATAGCTATATGGCTACTGGTTTCTGCAGTAAAGGCGCATTCTTATACAACCACCTCTTGTGGCTTTTCCATCTGCCCCACGAATTGACCTGTGTAACTAGTGAGCAGATGATAAAGGAGGAACTTGGACTAAGTTCCCAACAGCTGGTACAGTGGGAAGGGTTTGAGGAAGAATTAGCCCTGTGCTTGGCTTAGTTGAATGGGAAGAATTTAGAAGAATATATGGACTCAAAGCCACTCAGAGCACCAGAGCTAAAAAAGGAGGGGATTAATAAGTACAAATTGACAGTTACAAAATAGTCATGGGGATGTAAAGTACAGCACAGGGAAAACAGTCAATAATATTCTTATAACTGTGCATGGTGCCTGGAGGGTACTTGAAATATGAGGGGGATCACTATGTCAGGGGGTTCTCCCTTCTCCACGTCCAGCATGGGGGGAGAGAGAGAGAGAGAGAGAGAGAGAGAGAGAGAGAGAGAGAGAGAGAGGAACCGGTTCTTAAGTAGAGGCGCTTGGGATTTGAGAAAGAAATGAAAGAGACAGGACACAGAAATAGAAAAAGCTGGGTCTAGGTGGGCTTCTGCCCTCTGATGGAGGAACAGACAGGCAGCCAGCACCGGAAGTAAGTTTAAGATATGTATTCGAAGTAACAGGAAGTTACATCACATCTGGGTGGGCCTTGAGTTCCTGGCGACATAGTAGGATCCACCTCCTTTAGCACCTGCGGGAAAGGTCAGACTGAGTGGTGTCCTTGTCTCTTGACTAGGACCACCCCCAGAGAGCCAGGGCTCTCTGGCTAAGTTCAGCCAACATATTTAAAAATGCCAGAGGCTCTCCACAGATCACTTTGTCAAGTACATGATTGACTAACCACTATGCTGTACACCTGAAACTAATGCAGAATAATATTGACTGTAAACTGTAATTGAAAAATGAAATTTGACTTCTGATCAAGATGACAGTGTAGGTAAATGGGATATTTGCCTCTTCCCACAATCACATCAAAATTACATCTAAACTACAGAATAGTCATCATTCAGAACCACCTGAAATAAAGCTGAATGGAAGTCTTACCACTAGGGAATTAGAGAAGAAGCTGCATCGAAGCTGGTCAGGGGCAGAGATGTGGAATGGGCTGGTCCCATACCCACATGTGGTGGATAAAAGTCCGGAGGGATATCTCAGCTGCAGAGGTCCCCACTGAAGAGTGAAGGGTCCCAGCCCCATACCAGCCCTTCCCCCCCCCCCCCCCCCCCCCCCCCCCCCCCCCCCCCCCCCCCGCCACACGTTCCAGTGCTGGAAGAGAAGTCTTCATCACTTCTGGCTATAAAAACCAGTAAGGACTAAAGCTGAGGGAGACAGAGACTGCTGGAGTCCCAGGAGGTTCCTCGCAAGTATGTCAAACTCGTGGTGGGCCTTGAGTTTGACATGCTTGTCAGGTTCTGCACAGCCCTGGCTAGTGTGGCTCAGTTGGTTGGAGTATTGTCCTGTACACTGAAAGGCTTTAGGTTCTATTCCCAGTCAGGGCATATACCTAGGTTGCAGGTTTGAGCCCCAGCCAGGGATATAAGGAAAGTAACCAATTGATGTTTCTCTCTCACATCCATGCTTCTCTCTGCCCTCTCCTTCTCCTCTCTCTAAGCTCAATAAACATTCCCTGGGATGAAAATGAAAATAAATAAAATAAAGGACCTGCACATGGGCTTAGTCAGATTCACTACCTCTGAGCTCCAGCACTCAGGCAGCAACTTGAAAAAGCATCAGAGGCAAATGGGGAGGAACTGAATTGTCCAGCATTAGGATGAAAACTGGGGTCGCAACTTTCTCCAGACAGAAGTGCTGGCAGAGGATATTGTTACTTTGATGAGCCTTCCCACCACAGTGCCATCAGGCCAGAGCCACTCTTTGCTCCTTCCTAGTGATTTCCCGAGACACCACCAAACCCCACCCAGCTTTCAGGCCCACCCAAGCTGTTTCCAGTGGCCTTTCCATACTAATGGCCTGTTTTGGCTCATGCTTCAGATTTTTCTAAAATTTCTCAAGCAAGTAGCATCTGCCCACAGTGAGCCTGTACCTCTCTTCAAGTGGCCCCAAGCCCAGCATTATCAGCAGCTTGCGTTGGTTCACAGCTTGGCCTCTCCTGGGCACCCCCAAGTCCAGCACAAGTAGCAGCCATCTGCAGATCACTTTGTAGCTCATGCTGGGTGGCCCCAGGCAGAACACAGGCAATGCCTGATCTTGGCCTGCACCTCCCAGGAGGCCCTAGAGCCAGTGCACCCAATAGACAGCTTCAGACCAGATCAAAGTACTGCCACCCAATCACCTTGATAAGCAACACACTTAAGGGATGGACTCAGCAGGTACCAGAACCCTGCTGAAGTAAATCCTGCTCTGTGGAATGGGCCCCTGCTTAGCTGATCCTCCAGAGTGGTTGGAGGTTGGTTGTCACAGCCAGTCCTTGCATCTGATTGGCCTGAGGGGGTAAATCCCTCCCATTGACATGCCAATAGCAGTGGAGGCTCAACTATAAGAGGAAGGTGTTCAAAGCCCACACTGGCATGTACCTTGAGTTCCCAGCTTTTGGTGGTCAGGGAGGCTGTGCCATGGGACCCTACAGAACACCTGCTACATTAGGACACTCTATCAAGTCTGGGAGATGTAGCAGCTCTACCTAATACATAGAAACAAACACAGGGAGGCTGCCAAAATTAGGAGACAAAGAAACCTGGCCCCAATGAAAGAACTGAAAAAAACTCCAGAAAAATAACTAAACAAAATGGAAGCAAGCAATCTGCCAGATGTAGAGTTGAAAACACTAGTTATAAGGATGCTCAGTGAACTTAGTGAGAACTTCAAAAAAAGGACATGGAAATCATAAAAAGAACCAGTTAGAATGAAGGATACATTTGCTGAAATGAATAATTACAGAGAGTCAACAGTAGAGTAGATGAAGCCAAGAATCAAATCAGAGATTAGGAATATAAAGAAGCAAAAACACCCAGTCAGAACAGCACAAAGAAAAATGAATTTAAAAAAAATGAGGATAGTGTAAGGAGCCTCTCAGACAACTTCAAGCACACAGCATTCGCAGAGTGGGGGTACTGGAAGAAGAGAGAGAGCAAGAAATTGAAAACCTATTTGAAAAAATGATGACAGAAAACTTCCCTAACTTGGTGAAGGAAAGAAACACACATCCCCTGTAAGCACAGAGGGTCCCAAACAGGATGAACCCAAAGAGGCCTACACCAGGACACATCATAATCTAATCTAATAAAAGAGTAATATTGAAATTGACCGTTTCTACGGGATGCCTAAGCCACACCCACCAGCCAATCCGAGCAGCTGTATGCAAATTAACCCAGCCAAGATGGAGGCTGGCAGTCACGGAGCTAGAGTAAACAGCAGGCTTCCGTTGCACCAGGAGTAAACTGTCTGCCAAGGCTGGCCGGGCCTCTCTCTGCTCATGGCAACATAGTTGCAATTATAGAAGCCACGGAGCTGAACCAAACAGGAGGCTTCCATTCCACCAGCGATGGAGGAAACTGCCTGCCTAGGCTGGCTGGGCCTCTACTAAGGCAACATTCTTTCAATTATAGAAGCCACAGAGCTGATGCCAATAGGGGGCTTAGTTACCTGCCTAGGCCTGGGCTTAAAGCAACAGTGTATCAATTATAGAAGATAAACCCCGGAAATCTGCTTCCAGCCAGCCTTGCTGGAACGTTGGGTCAATGAAGCTGTGGGCAGTCTGAAAGCCTGAAAATGGCCCTCAGCCCCGCACCCAGGCTGCCCAGGCACCCCAGTAGAGACTTGAACCCTGAAGGGATTGTGGGCAGCCTGAAAACGGCCCGCAGCTCCTCACCCAGGCTGGCCACAGCCCAATTGGGTGAGGGTCCACACTGGGGGGCTTGGCCAGCCTGCAAACAGCTATCAGCCCCTCACCCAGGCTGGCCAAGCATGCCAGCAGGTGGATATCCCCCAAGGGGTCCCAGACTGCAAGAGGGCACAGGCCAGGCTGAGGGACCTCCCTAGTGCACAAATTTTTGTGCACCAGGCCCCTAGTTAAAATATAAAAGGTTAAAGACAAAGAATCTTAAAAGCATCAAGAGAAAAGAAAACAGTTACCTACAAGGAGGTCCCCATAAGAAGGTCAGCTGATTTCTCAACAGAAACTTTACAGGCCAGAAGGGATTGGCAAGAAATATTAAAGTGATAAAAAGCAAGAACCTACAATCAAGGTTATTCTACCTAGTAAAGCTATCATTTAGAATTGAAGGACAGATAAAGAGCTTCATAGACAAGAAAAAACTAAAGGAGTTCATCACCATCAAACCAGTATTGCAATAAATGTTAAAGGGTCGTTAAGAAGAGGAAAAAGGAGAAGCAAGGAGATGGGGAGGGGGTGGGAGAAGGAGAACAAGAGAAAAAATATGAACATTAAAATGGCAATAGTTACATATCTATCAGTAATTGAACCTAAAAAAACAAATGAACAAGCAGAACAGAAACAGACTCATAGACACAGAGAACGTTTTAATGGTTGCCAGATTGGAGGGGGTTGGGTAGATGGGTGAAAGAGGTGAAGGGTTTAAGAAGTACATATTGGTAGTTACAGAACAGTCACAGAGATGTAAATTACAGCATAGGGGATATGTCAGTAATCTTAACTAATAAAAGCAAAATATTAAAATTAACCGTTTCTCCGGGACGGGGGTAAGCCACGCCCACTAGCCAATCAGAATGGCTGTATGCAAATTAGCTCAGGCAAGATGGCGGCCGCAGCCCTGGAGGCCAGCGCAGTGCCAGCGGCAGGGTGAGCGAGATGTGGGGGTGGGCCGGAGGGAGATGGCATGGTGA
>PVJC01054274.1:0-10557 GCA_004026665.1 Murina feae | reverse complement strand
CCAGGCCCTTTGCGGGGCATCAGGGAGTGGGAAAGAGGTGGCAGGGGGTCGGCGGCCTGCTTGGTGGCTGCCCAGGCCCTTTGCGGGGCATCAGGGAGCAGAAAAGCAAGGCTGCAGGGGCCGGGGTCCTGCTTGGCAGCTCTCCAGACCCCTTGGCGGCACCGGGAAGTGGGAAAGGAAGGCAGCAGGGGACGGGTGAGTGGGAAAGAGTCGGCGGCCTGCTTGGCGGCTTCCCAGGTCCCTTCCGAGGATCAGGGAGCAGGAAAAGGCTGGCCTGACCATGAGGCGGGGTTTTCCCTGCTTTCTGGTGGCTGGAGGAAGATGGGCAGTAGGCAAGCTTGGGAGGCAGGCAGCACCCAGCCCTAGCCACAGCTCAAAAAAGAGAACAACATGCAGGGGAGGACAAGAGTCTGAGAGATCAACATAGAGGGGGGTGCCATCTCCAAGCCTTGATGGTGTGGTTGGGGGCAGGCCCCCGGCAGGTAGAAACACACAGGAGGACTGCTCTGAGCCTCAGATGTGGCTGGGGGCAGGTCCACAGTGGCCACACACATACACACACACACATAAAAGGCGCCTGGCAGACTGGGGCCATCATAGGACATCCACTGAGGGGTCCCAGGCTGTGAGAGGGCACAGGCCGGGCTGAGGGACTCCCTCCACCCTGAGTACACAAATTTTTGTGCACCGGGCCCCTAGTATAGTCTATAAAATAGTATGAGTTATAGATATAAGAAACTATAACATTAAAAGACCATTAATAGTCCAAACAAAAATTACAGTCATTCTTGATCATTTCATTTAGTCCTCTGTAATGAATTCTTGCTCTTCTTGAGTGTGGGTTAGTGTCTTAAGTATGCATCTGCTTCTCAATTTGAGTTCTATAAATGTTGACTCAGCACATGTGTAGGGCAATGATGCCACTGTAACCCTATGCCTCAAGTATTTGGCTCAGTATTTTTCCATAGGGTAACAAGACAGTCCTTTCTGAAGATGAAGCATTTGAGGCCAGTGGCTGATGGCAAAGCTTTCAACAAAGCATCAGCATAAAGCAAAATCTACTTTTAGTAATCAGTGTCTTACAATGGTCAGGGTTATCTTTTGCCGATAATTCTCAAAAGTGAGAGATCTAATGTGAGTTTACTGAAACAATAATGCAACAGGCAGGGGAAATTTGATTATTTCTGAAGTGTGGAAAACAAAATAAAGTCAATCTAAGTACTGTTTGCCCTTTTATTTCCTAAGAAGAATGGATATTACACTAATGTTGAGGGTCTCCAGGCCAGACCATCAGAATGAATATAATTTTTATGAAGGAACAAAAATTCAGACATAACATGCAATATCCCGAGATAACACACCATTAATATACCTAGCTTATAGCTAGAATATACTATTGATATATCAAAATAATCAAGTAAAAAGATTCTGTAAGTCTGCAACAGGTCTTAAATATCTGTATATTAATTAAACTTTATAGGTAAGGGATGTGTCCTCCAATTAAAAACTATTGGCCTGGACGATTCTGGATTCAAATTAAAGAAAAAAAGTTGTAATCAAGTTAACATTAAAAAAAATTAACAATATATAACCAATGGCATTGTACTATTATCTCATTTCAAGCAAAGCAGCACCAGAATCCTGACAAACAGAAACCTTATGGACAGTGAGGGCTTTGATAATTCTTTTTTTAAAAAATAAATTTTATTGATTATTATTTTTTTTTTTTTACAGAGAGGAAGGGAGAGGAATAGAGAGTTAGAAACATTGATGAGAGGGAAACATTGATCAGCTGCCTCCTGTACACCCCGTACTGGGGATGTGCCCACAACCAAGGTACATGCCCTGGACTGGAATCGAACCTGGGACCCTTCAGTCTGCAGGCTGACGCTCTAGCCACTGAGACAAAACAGTTAGGACGATAATTCTTTCGATCTTCCCATATAGCCTACAATTTCTGAACTATTTATATTGATAATTTTTATCTATACCAATTTAACCTAAAGAATGTTAGCATCTCTTTTGATGTGAGACTTCTGTGCAAGTCATTAACAGTATTATATCGAATAAACCAAATTATTTCTCACACCTGCGTGTTATTTTTTACAAGATGGAAGTACAAATCCAAGTGCTATACCAGGGACCCTTCACAATCATGTGAGCTACAAAGGATATCTTCTGGAGGATTAGATTTTGAGCCAAGTGGTTTACTGAGAAACACATTGGGTAGCTATTTAATCAAAGCAACAATAAAAAAACTTTAAAAGCAAACAATGAGGAGCTTCCAGCTTCTCCTTCTACAGGTAAGGAGGTTGGAAGCTGACTCCATCCTAACGAGTGAAAAACTAAATGGAGTAAACATTATGCTAAGTGAAATAAGCCAGTCAATGAAAGAAAAATACCACATGATCTCACTCATTTATTGATAATAAAGACCATTACAAACTGATGAACAAAAACAGGTACAGAGGCAGAGCAGCATCGAACAGACTGTCAAACTACAGGGGGAAGGCTGGGGAGGGTTGCGGGGGTGGGGTAAGCGATCAACCAAAGGAGTTTTATGAATGCATATAAGCATAACCAAAGGACACAAGACACTGGGGGGTAGGGCAGGCCTAGGGAAGGTGAAGGGGGAGGGAGGAAGGAGACATATGTAATACTCCTTGTAATACTTTAAGCAATTAAACAAATTTTTTTTAAAAAAGTAAAGTCAACAACTCCTCTAGCACTGTAAGAGAGGTAAAGACACTTGGCAAACCGCTGCCCCCAAGACTGACAAGACCCAGAGGTAAGTACAGCCATAACAACTTACCCAAGTGGAGAGACAGGAGCAGGAACCACCACAGGAAACAGCACAGGAAAAGCAGAACAAATCGCACTGAGGACTTGCAGGCCCAGTGTGCACAACCCTATCAAGTAAGAACCTGGGAGGACCCGGTCAGAGAGAGACGCAGTTTTGTGAGATTTCCCTCCGGGAGCTAGACCAGATCACACAGTAAAAGCAGGAGGAAAGTCCTGTCTTGCTGATCGCAGGGAGCTGGGTGAAAGAACCATTTTGAAATATCCCAGAGCACTCCTTCTTAACAAGGCTGCCCTCGGGGGAAACTACTTAACCACAGAGCCTCACCTGCCAGTTTATTATCAGAGCCTAACCCACCTGACTGAGGTAAATGGCCAATTTGAACTGCCTTGAGCTTTCCAGGTGGGAGGAAGGAAATACCAAACTCCAGCCCAAGCTAGCCATCCTCTCTCACCTAAGAAGAAAAAAAAATAGAAAATTTAAAACAAGACTGATTGAACTTTCATCCTGGACATTGGCAAGGCACTAATTTCTGACCCCTTCTCTTTCCCAAGATCACTTAAAATAAATTCCTTCACTTTCCCATTTCCTGAATATCGGGAATTCTTTTATCCTGTTATCTCAATAGATTAAGCCTTGAAGGAACTATAATGAAAGTTCTAGAGCCAGTAGGAGACGTGCCATAGGGGGGAAAATACTTAAATTCTTTGAAAATCACCAAAGACAATAAATTCTATGATCCAATCACCACATTCTATTAAAAACAAAACAAAGAAAATGCTGTGGAATCCTCCAAATAAGAAGGCTATTTTATTTAAGTTAATTCCTTAAGATTCTGAACTTTAAATCTGAGAACTTGGAATGGAGAAATTTTCCTTTAAAAGGAGCCTACATTGATTAAGATGAAAGAGTAAAGGAATTGTTTGCATTTAAAATAATATAGCTTAATCATAAAGCACTGAGTAAAAACCATATTAAAAGATGTATATCTAAAAGCAACTATGTTTTAATATCTGAAGTGCTCTTTTATTTTACATATTAAGGATTTATTGCCTCCAAAAAGAACTTAGAAGGATTGTGATTCATGCAAACATAATAAGCTGATTGAATTTGAAAGAATTTATTCAGAGAGCTCAGGATTCAGGAAGGAATCTTTGGAAAGACTCCAGGAACAGGCAGAAAGCCTCCAGATAGATGGTGCTACGATCAGATTAGTTGTTTCAGGGATGGTTTAATAAGGGTGATATTTACAATGGTATGGTCAGAGTTTATAGAAGAATTGGAGGGATTTTGCAGTAACCTCCAATAAGCAGAACTAACAGAACAAGGAAGAAGACAGCCCCGGAGGAGAGGCCTTGGAGGAGGCTTCTGTCTGAGGTGACTTTGAAGGAATTAGGAGAATAAAGCCCTCATCTCACCCTTCCTTCCTCTGACCGTCTGCTGGGGTTTCCATTGGCCAATAGCAAGTGAGGGGATCCCTGTCTCTGGGGCTCATACAACTCCGTGTCCTGAGGTGAGACAAGGGGAAGATGCCAGCACAGCTGCTTCCAAACACCGTTTTTAAAAAAATGGAAAACAGGACATTCTGTTGGTAAAAATATGAGGACCGATTTTACGTTATTTGCTTAAATGTATGTGTTTCCAGCTTAAAACAACACAACAATAACAACAACAACAAAAAACACAAACCAAATGGCTGTGACTCATTTTTGTGAAGCTAAAAATGATAGAAATGAACTTTTAAACTAAAAATGTTCTCTCCTTTGAAAAGCACAGTCATATTTTTGGAAAGAAATTTAACTAATGGTGTGATAAGAGCAGGCTGCAAGCTAAGGTGGGAAAAGGATTAACTACTCCAAGGCTAAAAGGTCATTGTGTTTTCATGAGTCAGTTTTAAATCTTCTAATAGCAAAAGCCCAGATTTTAGAAGGGGATCAACACCTCCTCCAACCCCATCCATTGATTACAGAATTATTTATGAAGTCCCTTGTTTTTCAAAAATATATTTTGTCACTTGGAAGATGACTATGAAATTTTATTTAAATTTGAAAAGGTGATTTTTAAAAATATTATATAATAAAACAGAAAAGTTTAATGTTTTATCTTAGTGGTTTTTGAAGAATGTTTTTTTCTTCATGGAAATGAGCATAGTTACAGTAATTAAAAGATAGAAAATTTGGGACAGCATACATTAGTGTCCTGCAATAATTTGCATTTCTTCACTACCTTGAAGTACATACATTCCTATGTAAATGTAATAGAAATTTAGGATTGTCATTGAAATGTTTTAGGGTTTAAGTGACTCAGAATTTTACAAACTGAAAATACTTTGAAAATATGAATCAATAAATAGAATTTGTTGAAAAAATTAGCTTTATGTAATGTTTATTTATATATACGTTATCATTCCTAACATTGTAAGTTAGTTTGTTTGTGGAAGTAAGATTTTTTTTACATTTCCATTTTTTAAAATATGCTTTTTAAAATTGATTTTAGAGAGAGAGGAGGGAGAAGGAGAAACAATAATCTGAGAAACATAGATCAGCTGCCTCCTATACGGCCCCTACTGGGGAATGAGTTCCTAACCCCTAAACCTGTCTCCAAGTTCTCTCCTTTTGCCTCTGTAACTTACTTTCCTGAGTTGCTGCAGCCCAGCATGGCTCACTTCTGTTACTGTGACTTCCTTTCTGTGAGTCTGTGAGTCTAGGCAGCCTAGTCCAGGCTCACTCCTGTTGCTGTGATCTTGCCTCTTCTATCGTAAACCTTTCCTTTGTTGCACTCTCCTCAACTTTAATATACATACTCTCAAAATCAAACAGAAAAGCAAACAAACAAAAAGAAAAGAAAAACATCGACTCTATAAAGACATAAATTCATAATGAAAAAAACAAAAAAAGAAGAGGTAATATATCCTATATTATAGAATGTATTGTTGAGTGTTTACTTAATCATCTTCATACTATGGGTCCCCATGTATACCGGAAGTTGTTTCTGTCTTTTTAGGTTCACTTCCTGCATTGGTAATAGCACACATTTTGAAATATGCTAGTGGCAGGTCTTCTTTACCTCTAATTTTACTATAATAACAAACACTGATTTGAATTTTATTTAGAAAGTGTTTGTTTTGTTTTTCTTACCTGTCTTGCTTATTAAGGTACAAATCAATAACTCTTTATCTAAATTTCCCAAACTTAGGTCTACCTTTCAGAGTAATTTTTCTTATATTTTATTTGTTCCAAGTCTCTAGTTTAATTCTATTCTTTTTTCATTATAAATCAAATCCAGATCCTTTATCTCAGCATTTGAGGCCCTTCAACCCCTTGCTTAATTGTATATAACACCAAATCTAACTTCTAATTGCCTTAAACTATTATTAATGGTATTACATATCCTTTCATTGCAAATATTTCAAACTGGAGGCCCAGTGCACAAAAATTTGTGCACTCAGAGGGGTGGGGGGTGGGGAGAGTTCCTCAGCCTGGCCTATGCCCTCTTGCAGTCTGAGACCCCTCAGGGGATGTGTGCCTACTGGCTTAGGCCTGCTCCCTGAGGGATTGGGCCTAAGCTGGTAGTCAGACATCCCTCTGGCAGCCCAGGAGCCCTCAGGGGATATCCGCTTGCCAGCGGGGAGCAGGCCTAAGCTGCAGCCAGACATCCTTAGCACTGGTGAGGAGGTGGGAGAGGTTCCCGCTATCACTGCTGTGCTAGCAGCCATCAGCCTGGCTTTTGGCTGAGCAGAGATCCCCCTGTGGGAGCACACTGACCACCTGGGGGCAGCTCCTGCATTGAGTGTCTGCCCCCTGGTGGTCAGTGTGTGTCATAGTGACCAGTCATTCCCAGTGGTTCTGCTGTTAGGGTCAATTTGCATATTACCCTTTTATTATATAGGACAGAGGCCTGGTGCACAGGTGGGGGTCGGCTAGTTTGCCCTGAAAGGTGTCCCAGATCAGGGTGGGGATCATGCTGGGATGCCTTTCCAGCCTGGGTGAGGGGCTGAGGGCTGTTTTCAAACTGGCCACACCCCCTTCAGGGTGGGTTTCACACTGGGGTGCCTGGCCAGCCTGGGTGAGGAGCTGAAGGCTGTTGTCAGGCTGGTCATGGCTATGGGCTGGAAGCAGGTATCTGGGATTTATTTAACTTCTATAATTGAAACTTTGTTGCCTTGGTCCCGCTCAAAGCCTAGGTTGCCCCCCCTTGAATGGAGGCCACAGCCACCAATTGGAAGCAGGTAACTTGAGTTTATTTACCTTCTGTAATTGAAATTTTGTTGCCTTGAGCGGAGCTTGGCTTCCTCCATCGCTGGGGCAACACAAGCCTCCTGCCTCACTACAGCTCCCTGGCTGCCACCATCTTTGTGACAGAGTGAGGGTTAATTTGCATATTACTCTTTTATTAGATAGGATACTTTACTTGCATATTTGGGTCACATGATCCCTTTCCTACATCACTTTTTTTTTCAAGTTTAACTTTTTCAAATTCTTTGAGTTTAAGAAAACTCTCCTGTTGCCATTTCTTTAGGTATTCAATAAATCCTTTCCTATTATTCCATATAGACCCCTTTTAAAAAATATCTCTGTTTTGGTCTGCACCACAAATAAACACTTATTAATGTGTTTTATACTATTTTACTGTTATTTTTGATATGTCTATCTTCTTACCTTCTCTTGAAAAATATTCCCGTAGCACCTAAAACATTGTTGATCACATGGAAGATACTTAATCAATACTTCCTAGGTTTTCTAATTCATTTATTGTTATTGTTTGTATATATGGCAATACAAGTTTTGTTTTCATCATCTGTATTGTACAACTGATATCAGACTTTACCTCCAACCCACTAAATGCACACTTGTAGATTTGACCACATTCTACATTCTAAAACAATTTATTATTTTCCACCAGCATCACCATCATCAGGAGGCATAAACAGAATCCTAGATCAATATTTTCCTCATTTAATTGGCCATATTTTGCTTGGACATTCATAGGCAAACTTTTTCTTAGCAGGTACCAGTAATTGGACACCTGAATTATTCCCCTCCCTCATCTGAAATGCTGCTGACCTGGCTCCCCCATCTGTTTAGAGATAAACAGTATGTACTTCTCATCTCATGCTCCATGTTTCACATGACAACTTTCTTTCTCCTGAACAAGCAAACTTCATGAGAAATTAGACTGTATTTCTCTTGATCAATTCTCTTCTTTGAGTTGCCTAGCAAAATACTGCTAGATAGTTAATAATAAATGTCATCTAAATGAGTTAAAGATTTCCTAATATTTGCACTGGGGCTCCTCTATTGCTGTTTGACTTGCACTAATTATCATCTTCATTACCTGCTTGAACAGACCTAAATTTTGATTTGATATTTTAAAAGAATTTATTAATATTCGTTGTCTTCACCTTGTTTTCCCCACAATAAACACCCTGCAACTGACTTTTTTCAATACCTGGAGATTCAGTTCTAATAAACACTTAGTTCACACCATTGCCAACTGAGTCCCAATGCAAATACCAGCTTCAATCAGAGCAAATGAATGTGGATCTGATGTGGAGCCACAGTTAAGCTAATGCAATTGTAGCATACTTGCAATCTAAATATTATATTCCACAGTACATCTTAATTGGGTTAACCTTTGAGCAAAATTCAGTTCACATGTGAATTTCGATAACACCTTATTACAGCAAGAAAACTTAGGTCATCTCTTCATAACAAAATTCATCTGAAAATAACAGGAACTATCTGCTCTAAATGTATCTCAACTCCCTATCTTGATCATGAACTCACTCTGAATTTCAGAGAGGTTCTCAGATCTTTAAGTTATCTCATATATACGTTATTGTTTTTACTTAATCCTAGCATGATCATATATCTAAGTATAAGGCTTGGGGGAAATTGTTTCTCTTTTTCATCTCTTCCTTTTTGTCTAAATATGTTTAATTTCAAAAAGATCCTCCTGTTTGAGTTTCTTTATTCACAATGGGAACAATTGCATTTTCCACAAATGTATTCAAGGGGTGAGGAGTACATTTGAGCAGCGGCATTTTCTCTATGACTTCTTGAGTCCTCTAAGCCTAAAACATGCACAATGGTAGATTCAGGATTCCAAAATGCTCTTATTTTGGGGGAAATATTAAATCAATTTACATGTTTTTCTGAGTCATTTTATTTTGGCTATAAAGATATTTCTAAAATAGGCTTATGTTCTGAAAAAAAATGCAAACATTATGACAGGCTTTGCATTATGGATGACATGGAGAGAAAGAAAGTAGAACAAGCCGAAACAAATAAAAACAAGAGATGTTAAATGCCACAGGGAAGTGAAGAATATGTAATCTCTGCATTTCTTTTTAGGAGAAATGTAACTTGTTAATACTGTTTTTGAAAGAGAAACAATGATAAAAACAACTTAAACTTATATCACATTGTTATTTCTCAACTCTTTTTGCTTTTTTCTTGACATAAAAGACAAGGTTAAATAAATATTTAAGTCATTTATTTAACATTAAACACCCAAGGACCTAACACTACCATTTTAGATGTTAACACAAATATATATATTTGTCAGAAAACAGGCATTAATATGTTCCTTATATTTTTAAATAATAACACAAAGGGTTTCATAGAAAAATTTCCATTCTTAACACAAGTTTTGTGGCAATTCAATGTGTTTATATTTACTGAGATTTCTTTAAGGTCAATGTTTTTGAATCTCCCATTGATTTTCACAGCCTACTGGAACACAAACTTTTAAAGCATTTTAAAATTTCTAAACTGGAGATGAAAATTAAATTTTATATTTCTTCTCATGTCTCCAGTTTAGAAATTTAAAAAAAGGATGAGAACATGCAAAGGCTGTCATTCTCCTGTTCACTCATTGAATGATTATTTTCTAAATCTTACTTCTGCCTTATTTAGAACTTAGCCCATGATGGCATTTACAAAAATGAATCTGTAAGTTCTCTCTCGCTCTTTTTTCTAAATATATTTTATTGATTTTTTTACAGAGAGGAAGGGAGAGGGATAGAGAGTTAGAAACATCAATCAGCTGCCTTTTGCACACCTCCTATTAGGGATGTGCCCGCAACCAACGTACATGCCCTTGACCGGAATGGAACCTGGGACCTTTCAGTCCACAGGCCAATGCTCTATCCACTGAGCCAAACTGATTAGGGCTAAGTTCTCTCTTTTAATTATCCCCCTAAAGAAAAGGGCTAATGGATGCTTTTTTCCCCACCAGTAAAAGTAGTAATTACAAATACATTTGGACTGAATGACTAATGTTTTTTATTCATTTTGTCATTTTTATTAATAGAATAATAGAACCTATTCTGCAATTGGAAGGGCTTTAATTACTTGGAGGTTGAAAGTCAATTCTGTGTGTGTGTGTAAAACCAGTAGTTTTGCATGTTGGTCTTTACCAAACTAAAAAGTGTGAGATATATTTAAGTTTTTTTCTCTGTTAGGTGGTCTTTATATAAAACTCTAATAACATACTGGTATAGTTCATATGCCACTAAGTCACCTTTGGAAAGTGAACAATTTCATGTATTTTAGTATCTTCACAGAGTTGTGCAACCATATTCATAATCTAATTTAGGAACAATTTTTTTCATCCTTAAAAACAAACAAACAACCATGGTCCCTTTAGTCCATTCCTACATCAGTCCCAGGCAGCCACTTACCTATGGAACATTTATTTTTGCTAGCTACCTCTAAGATTCAGCTGAATTTTACTTAGGTTCAAATTGGTTTTAA
>PVJC01054273.1:0-10556 GCA_004026665.1 Murina feae | reverse complement strand
GTTCTTGCTATTCATCACTTTGAATATTTCTTGCCACTCCCTTCTGGCCTGCAAAGTTTCTGTTGAGAAATCAGCTGACAGTCATATGGGTTCCCCCTTGTAGGTAACTAACTGCTTTTCTCTTGCAGCTTTTAAGATTCTCTCCTTGTCTTTTGCTCTTGGCATTTTAATTATGATATGTCTTGGTGTGGTCCTCCTTCGGTTCTTTTTGTTTGGGGTTTTCTGCGCTTCCTGGACTTGGAAGTCTATTTCTTTCACCAGGTGGGGAAGTTTTCTGTCATTATTTCTTCAAATAGGTTTTCAATATCTTGCTCTTTCTCTTCTTCTGGCACCCCTATAATTCTGATATTGGTACGCTTGAAGTTGTCCCAGAGACTCCTTACACTATCTTCATACTTTTTGATCCTTTTTCTTTTTGCTTTTTTTCTTTTGGCTTTTCCGACTGAGTGGGTTTTACTTCTTCATATTTCATATCTTTGACTTGATTCTTGCCATCCTCTTGTCTGCTGTTGGATCTCTGTATATTATTCTTTATTTCAGTCAGTGTATGCTTAATTGCTAGCTGGTTCTTTTTCATATGCTCGAGGGTGTCACTAAATTTATCGGCAGTCTCTAGAAAATTCTTGAAAAACCTAATAACTGTGGTTTTGAACTCTATATCCTGTCGTTTTCTTTCCTCCATTTCTGTCATTTGTGATCTGTTTCTTTGTCTCCGCATTTTGACTGCTTCCCTTTCTGAGTTACGTGATCACTGAGAGGAATTAACCTCTAAGCCACTTGGTTATGAGAGTCAGCTGTGTCTACAGTGGGAGAACTTCTGTGCTGGAGACACCCTTATGGGGCAAGGGTTGTTTCAGTGGGGCTTTTGTGCTCATTGCGTCTGCCCCAAGTGCATTCCTTGTGGAGCTGAGTTTTATTTAGGATGGTCCCACTCAGGGCACTGGGTGAGGCTGGCTGGCTCTTGTATCTTTAAGGAGGTGTTGATTTAGCCTTTGCCTTAGGCTACTCAGCCTTTAATATGCAAAAGCCTCTGATGCAGCTTGGGAGGGGCAGGGACTGAGGGATTTTACAGGGCAGAGCAAACAGCTATGGCCGCTTCTCAGCCCTGTGCTAAGAGACACTGGGTCTCTGTGTCCCATGGTAATTACTGAAAGCAACGCTGAGGGAAACCCGCTTTGGATTTCCTCCCAGTGCCAGTCAGTCCCCCTTCTCTGGGTGTGCGTCTGGATCCTCAGAAACTCGCCTGGAACTGGAGTTCAGAGCCACTGGGAGCTTGTGACCCTCTCCGGTTTGAAAAAGAACTGCGTCTCTGGTGCCAGCCCTCTCCCGGAGCCCCGTGCGTGTGCCTCCGTACCTCTGTACTTTGCTTCCGCCACTCCTCTGAGTCTCAGTTTCTTTCTAGTTGTAGAATTTTCACTCAGCCAGCCTTCCTGTGGGTGTGAGCGGTGTCCGTGTTTTCTTTTCGTGGTTATTCTGAAATAATTGTGCACGGCTGCATTTATGGTGTTTACCTTATGCCGCCATCTTGCTGTCTCCCACAAACTATTTTTAATTACAGTGTCTTCCTGTGCTATTGTCTAAAAATGTGGCCAACCAATTGTCAACTGCCATAAAAAAAGATACAAAATATTATCCTATGATTTTGGAGGACAGGGGTCCTTCTGTACTTAGTACCTTATGTGCAGTTCAAACTGGTGCAGTTCAAATTGTTGCACTGGAAAAAAATGTAAATGATCTGGTAAAGGTTCAAACAGATTAAGTATAGTGATCAAAGGAATGAAGTTGTGTCCAACAGGTCACACTAAAATTCAATAGTTTGCAAATTTATAAGGTGAGATTTGAAAAGAAATGTAAATGAAATGTATCAACTTATCTAAAGGTATGGACACGGCCTCTCAAAGCTTGAGAGGAGGAAAAGGAAACTACCATAACTGAAAGTCTGAAATGTACTAACTACTAAGATTAGGTGATTTCCCATTTTTTAAAAAAAAATACTATAAGAGTAATCATGTGAAACTCATTACTATAGGATCAATATTTAAATGGCTACTTTTCATTTTTACCTTTTCTTACCCTTTGTTCATACCTCTATCACTGCATTCATATTTTACACATTAATCTTCTGTAGTGTCCTGTAATCTCTTTGAGAGTATCATTACTTCTTTTTCATCTTTTATGTCCAGCACAGAGTACCTGACAACTTTTGAGCACTTGGTATGTAGTTATTAAATGAAATAATGAATGAGCAAAATATATTTATGTAAATCTAAAAGGTATACAAATGGTATAATAATGGAATAAAGAGTTTTGGGGGGGCATGCCTAACTGTTGATACTAATCCTATATAATAAAAGCGTAATATGCAAATCAACCTAATGGCAGAATGACCAGTCGGTGGGGGGGAAGGGCCAGAAAGCAGGTAGCGCCAGGCCAGCCAAGGCGCATGCCAGTGGGCAGAGGGAGGGGACCGCAATATGGAGAGGGAGGGAGGTGGCAGTGACCAGTGGCAGCAGAAGGGTGATGCGGGTGGGGGGAGCAGGGCCACACCTGCCAGCACCATATCCTGATCAGCTGCCTGGTCACCTCCTGCAGAGGGAGGCCGGCAGCAGTTGTGAGGTGATGGGGAAGGCGCCTTCCCCTGAGTGAACTTTCTCAGAGGGAGGCCAGATTGCGGCTAAGGCCCACTCCCCATGGGAGCAGGCATAAGCCGTTAGTAAGACATCCCCTAAGGGTTCCTGGACTGTGAGAGTGTGCAGGCCAAGCTGAGGGACTCCCTCCCTGAGTGCACAAATTTTCATGCACCAGGCTTCTACTATAAAAATATCACACAAGGACGCTCTTACGAAAGAATGGAGAGACAGTGTAGGGACCTGGATCCAGCCCAGGTAGCAGTTTTATGCTCACACACACTAACAGAAGGCACATACCTGACTATATCCAACATAAAATACTAGGTGTACTCGTTAATAATGTGGACTTTTTTCAATAGATGGAGTTACACATATGTTTATATATATGTGATTTGATATGTATGTTATTTTGTTGTATTAAAAACAAGCTTCAAAACTTCATATGTCAAATTTGCTGAAGGTGTCAACATCATAGATATTTTTATGCTTAAAAATGTCAAATTTCATGCCCAAAATAGAGCATTTGCGGAAAGTTTTAATTCATTACTTTATGTTGAAGAAAAGTGCTGCTGAATACTTCAGGAAGCTTATGGTGAACATGCTGCATGTCAAGATACTTGTGAATGCTGGTTTAAATGCTTTAAAAGTGAAGATTTCTATGTGAAAGACAAAAAACGTCCAGGTCAACCGAAAAAGTTTGAAGACCAACAATTACAATCATTATTGGGTGAAGATGCATGTCAAACTCAAAAACAACTTGCAGAAAGATTAAATGTTGCTCAGCAAACTATTTCCAATCACTTATAAGCAATGGGAAAAATTTTAAAGGAAGGAAAATGGTTGCCACATCAACTGAACAAAAGACAAACGCAAAACTGAAAAGTCATCAGTAAAATGTTGCTTCTACAGCATGAAAGAAAGTTTTTCACATCCAATTGTGACTAGCGATGAAAAGTGGATTTATTTTGAGAATCCCAAATGCACAAAAATCATGGGTTGATCCAGGTCAACCATCAACATCGACTGCAAGGCCAAATCACTCTGGAAAGAGGACAATGCTCTGTGTTTGGTGGATCAGGAAGGTGTGGTGTATTATGAGCTTCTAAAACCAGATGAAACTATTAATATTGATCGCTACAGACAACAAATAATCAGTATGAACCATGCTTTGATCGTGAATCTACCAGAATGTTCCAGAAGACACAGCAAAGTAATTTTGCTTTGTGATGATGCATCATCGCACACTTCAAAACCAGTTAAAGACACATTAAAAGATCTTGCCTGGGAAGTATTAACCCACCCGCCATATTCACCAGACCTTGCTCCTTCAGATTACCACTTGTTCCGATCGATGGCACACACACTTTCTGAGTAGCACTTCTAAACGAACAGAGAAGTGGAAATTTGGGTCTCTGAATGGTTTGCCTCAAAACAAGAAAAGGTCTATTGGGACAGTATCCAAAAATTACCTGAAAGGTGGGGGAAATGTGTAGCTAGTGATGGCCATTACTTTGAATAAAGCACATTTGATGTTTCTCTTGAAATTATGTTTTCTTTGATTACAAAATCTGCATTATTAAACAGTACACCTAATACATCTCTCTGCTACAGACAGCAATAATTTAGAAGCCCATTTTTATCTTCCTTCAGTGTATTTGCTTGAGTCAAAGACTAATGAAGGAAAAAGTCAATGTAGATTTCAGGCAATGGACAACCCAGGTTAAAGGGTTGATCAATACACTAATTTGAGGCAGAAAACATGACGGGCATTATTTCCAGACAATAGGACTAGATTAATTTAGGCCTAAGAGTTGGAGTCTATTGATTTTTCTATCCTCCCTTCATATAAGCTAGACATTGATAAAACCAATTCATTGCATTGGAATTATTGGAACTAGATGTATTCACATCTGGTGCAAGGGAAGTGGTGCCCATAGTTAAAAATTAATGGGTAAGATGGCTGACTCTATCTCAAGACTAGTTCCATGGTAACCTGAGAACCCATTGTTGCAAAGCTCAGGAGTGGAAATCTGAACTGACAAGAAGTTTCACAGCCCAGAGGGAAGGAAAAGTGTTAGAAGAGCAATTTTTCTCAAACAAATGATCTGACTACAGGATTAAGGCTGGCAGGTAAAATGTCCATGTGCTATTTTCAAAACTATGTTTATGTAGTTCTATAATATCCTTTGTACTCCCTAGATATCAAGCTTCTCCCTTTCAACTTAAAGCAGATACTTAGCTTTTTTCCTGATGTGCTCATCATCTTTTCACGTTGGCACCTATGATTTTTATGATCCTCACAAGTCCTATTCATGACACTCATCTTGGCTTTCTCTAAAAGCTCATTCAACCATGAGAGAGCATAAACTTATTCTCGTTTAGAAGTGCATAATCAGTATTTGTGAGGCACCTATAAGTCCAACAAGAGCCAGCTGTTATACATTAGTATTTCACATGTAGCCAAATCAGAAATAAGTCCTGAGAGAGCACTGTGAGTGAGGGTAACCCACTGACTTAGCAGTAGAAATAATCCCTCTTTCCAATAAGTCGTTATCTGAAATATGTTAGCAGATCACCTGATGATGCAACCCCTCACCCCTAAGCCCCACAAACTACCCAATCCCAAAAGAGCAATGCTCTTCTTTTTGTTTTAAGCTTAAATTAAATTAGTTATTATGAACACACATTTATTTGTCTTCTTAGCATTTCAGAAAAAGTTAAATCCTCTATGGTCATCCTCCATTCTCGTCTCCTCTCTTTCAGAGGTAAAAATTAGACTTGTCTCCTTCCAGACACATCTATAAACACATACACTCATATCTGTGTGTGATTGTACATAAATGCAGCAATAGAAATGATATGGTATCTCATAAAACATATATATATATATGCCAACTTTTCCCCTTACTCAATGATCTTCTGTGTTGAGCTTGGATAGATCTAGGCCATTCCCTTTAACTGCTTCATAGCTTCCTATGGTATGGAAAAACCTCTGCTAGTTGTCAGTGGACACTTTTATGCTTACCTCCTGCTGGATATACTGAAGTAGAAACACTGGGTTGAATAGAAATTTCCAAGTTACCTTCTAACATGGCTGTGCCCGTTTATAGTTCCACATTCTCACTTAGTCTTGATATTCTCAATATTTTTATTTAGGACACTGTACTTTGACCCACTCTTTTTTAGATCTCTGAGTTTAGTCATTTTCCTGGGCAGGGAGAGAGAAGGCGGCTTTATAAAAACAGAGAGATAAGAAAGCAATTTAGAGTCTCTTTGGAGGCTGCCAGCAGTCGATGAGCTTACTAGCAATCACATCTTGCAAAACAAACAATATACACTCCTCTTCCCCAGTTTCTCCTGATGTTGGCTGGAAATCTCACTCATCCGCTTGCACACATGCCCCTCTC
Organism: Murina feae; assembly: GCA_004026665.1. NCBI lineage: Eukaryota > Metazoa > Chordata > Mammalia > Chiroptera > Vespertilionidae > Murina > Murina feae. The sequence goes on along the minus strand of PVJC01054273.1, from coordinate 4,519 downwards.
ATTTCAGACCAACCCCAGAAAAACCCAGCTCATGTGCCCTGGAGAACCTCTGGCTAAAGGTATCATAAAAAACAAAGGAACATCTTTATCCCACTGGTACTATTTTTCTTTGTCAAAGAAACACTAATAATTATCTACCTTTTGAAAAGAAATATTTTTTAAATCTTTTTTTAATGCTATATGTACAGTTCTAGATTTTTGTTTTGTGGTTACCATTATGTTTATGCTAAAAGTTTAATATGTACAAATGTCCCTCTTCTTCTGATTGCATCTTATCTCCAAATCTTGTTTATGCCATATAATATTTAACAGAGCTTTGCCTTTCCAAAAGCCTGATGTCAGAACTACGTTGTTACTTTAAGCAGCTTCCAAAATTACTCCATGGATTATTTTGATTTTTCTATAAATGTTCAAGAAGTTCTCAATAAATCTATTTAAGCAAACTGTATGAAGATGTCCCTTAAAACAGTGTTTTGAGAGAGGATGCAAGGACTGTTGGGGAAGCATTCAGAGTTCTGAGGAGTTTTTCTTCTCTTCAAAGAACTTTATTAAAAGTACAATGAAAACATAAACACGGCACAGCATATTTTAACCAGTGACGTAGAGAACCATTAAAAGCTCAGATTTGATTATCAGGGTCAGCCTCCCTGGAGCCAAGAGGAAGAAAGAGAGGACTCCTGCAGCGCTACATACTTGCAAATTATTATGATGTTTTAAAACTTTTCTCAAAAGAGGATAACTTCATTGGTGCAAGAAAAGTAGCTTATAAGACAAAAATTAAATCTCTTTGAGCTACATGACAATCCTCGGTGACTCCTACACTTCACTAATGTAGGATACTCATTGGGCTGGGAAAAAAAAAAGTTTCCTTGCTTCCTCACAAATTTCCACCTAGCCCAGAATAATAGAGCAGAAATGAAAATTATAAATTCTCTGGGGTCTGTGGTGGCAAAACTCTTAAAAACACTTAAAACACATAGAAAGATTAGCCTCCTAAGACTCCTGCATCATCTGTTTCAACAATTATCCCAATGAAGTGTTAGAGAACACAAAAGGTCAGTGTGAGAAAAGGAGAAACAAACTCCTGCAGTGTCCCATCCCTAAATATAAAGTACTGTTTCTTTCCCAAGATGTCAGAACCACTGGCCATTTTGATGGCTACAAGACAAGGTTCTTGTGGAGGTGCTGCTCTTAAAATTCTCAGGTTTTAGCCTGGCCTGTGTGGCTCAGTTGGTTGAGTTTCACCCCATGCACCAGAAGGTCACTGGTTTGATTCCTGGTCAGGGCACATGCCCGGGTTATAGGCTTAATCCCCTTCAGGAGGTGTGGAGGAGGCAGCTGGTTAATGTTTCTATCTCTCTCTCTCTCCCTTGCTCCCTCTGAAATCAATAAAAACTTTTTTTTTTCAAATTTTCCAGTTTCAACAATAAGGAATGTCAATAGCCTAAAGGAACAGAAGTCACCAGATATGAAAATCACATTCAGGTATGGGATTGCATTATCTTAGGCATTTGCCAAACTTTAGCCCATGACCAGATGGCTTCACTGGTGAATTTTACCAAATATTTTGAAGAAGAATTATATCACTGCTTCTCAGACTCTCCTAAATTATTGAACATGAGGGAATACTTTCAAACTCATTTTACAAGGCCACAGTACCCTAATACCAAAACTAGACAAGGACATTACAAGAAAAAAACACAACGAATAGGCCAATTATCCATGATGAATATTGATGTAAAGATCCTCAAAAAAATATTAGCAAACCAAATCCAACAACATATTAAAGGATCATACACCATGATCAAGTGGGATTTATTCTAGGAATGTAAGGATGGTTCAATATCCACAGTTCAATCAATATGATGTACCACATTAACAAAATGAAAAATGAAAAACATGATTATCTCAATAGAGCAGGAAAAGCACTTGAAAAAATTAATCATTCATTTGTGATAAAAACATTCGATAAAGTGGGTATAGAGTTCATGTACCTCAGGCTAATGACAATCCCACAATTAACATCACACAGTGGTGAAAAATTGAAAGCTTTTCTCCATGATCAGGAACAAGACAAGGATACCCACTCTCACCACTTTTGTTAAACACTAGAGGCCTGATGCACGAAATTCAGGCAAGAGTAGGTCTTCCTCCAGCTGCCAGCACTTGCTTCCCTCTGGCACCTGGGACCCGGGCTTCCCTTGTAGCCCTGGCTTTATACGGCAGGACAGAGGAACGTCTGGAAGTATGTCTGGTCTACTTAGCATATTATGCTTTTATTATTATAGATAGTATTAGAAGTCCTAGCCATAATAACTAGGCAATAAATAAAATAAAAGGAAAGAAAACATATATAAGTCATAAAGGAACTAGTAAAAGTGTCTTTGAAGATGATATTATCTTATATATAAAAATTCTGAAGACTCCAAAATATTATTATAACAAAATACTTCAGTTAAGTTTCAGCATACAAAGTCAATATACAAAATCAAGTGTGTTTCTATATACTAATAAACTATCAAAAAAAAGAAATTAAGAAGACAATTCTATTTAAAGCTGCATCAAAAAATAACATTCCTAAACTTTAATAAAAGTGTCTAAATAAACTTTTTTAGACACTTATTTTTTTAATTTAAGAAACTTATAATCTTTCAATTATAGTTGACATAATATTATATTATATTTAAGTGTACAACATAGTGATTAGACATTTATATAACATGTGAACTAATCGCCTCAGTGAGTCTAGTATGCATCTGATTCCATGCATAGTTGTTACAATATTATTAACCGTATTTTCTATCCTGTACTTTATATCCCCATGACAATGTAGGAATAAATTTCACCATAGAGGTAAAAGACCAGTACTCTAAACACTGTAAAATACTGATTGATGAAACTGAACATGACACAAGTAAATGGATATTTCATACTTGTTAAGAAAAACTGATATTGTTAAAATATCCATACTACCCAAAGCAATATTCAGATTCATGTAATCCCTACCTGATACCAACAAGATTTTTCACAGAAATAGAACAAACAATCCTTAAAATTTCATGGAACCATAAAAGACCTCAAATAGCCTAAGCAATTCTGAGAAAGAAGAACAAAGCTGGAGGCATCCTGGCTCCCAGATTTCAAACTACACTACAAGGCCATGGTAATCAAAATAGTATGGTGTGGCCATTAAATCAAAACCAAATATCAATGGGACAGAATAGAGAGCCCATAAATAAATTAATTTATGACAAAGATGCCAAGAATTTACAATGGGGAAAAATAGTCTCTTCAATAAATGTTGAAAAAAAAAAAAAAAACTGAACCACATGCAAAAGAATGAAACTGGACCACTATCTTACACAATTATTAATTCAAAGTGGATTAAAGACTTGAAAATAAGACCTGAAACCAAAAAATTCCTAGAAGAAAACATATGAAATAAGCTGGTTTTGCTGATAATTTTTTGGATTTGATATCAAAAGCAAAGGCAACAAAAACAAAAATAAATAAGTGAAATTACATTGTACTAAAAAGCTTCTGCATAGCAAAGGTAACATTCAACAAAATAAAAAGGTGACCTACTCAATGAGAGAATATTTATAAACATATCTGAAAAATTGTTAATATCCAAAATATATAAAGAAATCATTTGCAAAGGAGATACCACTTTATCCTGTTAAAATGGCTATTACCAAAAAGAAATGTGTTGGCGAAGATGTGAAAAGAGAATCCTTGTGTACTGTTGGTAAGAATATAAATTGGTGCAGTGACTATGGTAAACATGAAGGTTTCTTTAAAAAATTAAAAATAAAACTACAATATGATTCAGTAATTCCATTTCTGGCAATTTATCCAAAGAAAATGAAAATGCTAACTCAAAAAGATATCTGAACCGCATGTTCATTGCTACATTATTTACAATAGCCAAGGCATGGAAATAATCTAAGTGGCTATCAATAAATGAATGGATAAAACAAATGTGATACACAAAGAAACATAGCTACATGCAATAGAATATTCAGCCATAAAAAAATGAAATTTTTCCATTTGCAATAACATGAGGGCATTATGCCAAAAGAAGTAAGTCAAAGAAAGAAATACCATATGATTTCACTTATTTCATATATAAAAAACATTGTGGTTGTCAGAGTTGGGGTGGGTGGTGGGAAAAACAGGAGAAACTGGTCAAAAGATACAAACTTCCAGTTTTAAAATAAATATCATGGGGATGTAATGATGTAACATGTTGACTACAGTTAATAATATCTAATATAATAAAAGAGAAACATGCAAATTTGACCGTTACCACCAGCCAATCAGAGCGGCTGTATGCAAATTAACCCAGCCACAAACCAAAGGCTTCTGTTACAACTGCCTGCCTAGGCTGGCTGAGCCTCTGCTCACAGCCACGCCCACTAGCCAATCAGAGCGGCTGTATGCAAATTAACCCAGCCAAGATGGAGGCTGGCAGGGTGGCTCTGCACTGGGAGCCTCCACGGCCGGCCGGTAAAGCTGT
>PVJC01054272.1:0-10562 GCA_004026665.1 Murina feae | reverse complement strand
TTCTCTAAGATTATCCCAGAATTATTCTGCATAGGGAAATTCACACACAGAAGCTGGTATATTATTTCACTAGAGGCCTGATGCACAAAAATTTGTGCACTTGGGGGGGAGGAGAGGGGCCCTCAGCCCAGCCTGTGCCCTCTTGTAGTCTGGGACCCCTCTGGGGATGTCCACCTGCTGGCGTGCCTGGCCAGCCTGGATGAGGGGCTGATGGCCATTTCAGGTTGTCCATAGCCCCTTCAGAGTTCAGGTCCCTACTAGGGTGCCTGGCCAGCCTGGGTGAGGGGCTGACAGCCGTTTCAGGCTGCCCACAGCCCCTTCAGGGTTCGGGTCCCTACTGGGGTGCCTGACTAGAAGCAGGTATCTGGGGTTTGTTTATCTTCTATAATTGAAACTTTGTAACCTTGAGTAGAGCTCAGGGCTCACAGGGCCCTGGCTTCCTCCATTGCCCAGGGCAACTCCAGCTCAGTGGCTCCGCCATCTTAGTTGAGTTAATTTGCATACCTGCTCCTGATTGGTTGGTGGGCGTGGCTTGTGGGTACAATGGAGGGTCAATTTGCATATTACTCTTTTATTAGATTAGATGTTTCCCATCCCAAACCCCAAGCCACAGATTCACATTCAGAAACTAAGTAACCTCTGATGAGAGGGATTACTGTGCAGATGACAATGGTCCCGGTGAGCAATGGACAGAGCAGATTCCAAAGCTATTGTGTGATCATCACTACATTACAGAGGGACCCTTTCTGTGGTGTTGAGTTGTGGAGGTCTGGTAACTTTTTAAGGATCTGTTCCCATTGAAGATGGCCACGAATTCCTTAACACTCTTTCCATCAAGTAAAATAAGTCAGAGAAAGACAAATACTGTATGATCTTATTATCTGTGGAATCCTAAAAATAAAACAAAAAATCTCACTGAAACAGAACAGACTGATGGTTGCCAGAGGTGGGAGTGAGGTGGTGAAATGAGTGAAGGGAGTCAAAAGGCACAAACTTTCAGTTGTGAGATAATTAAGTCATAGAGATGTAATGTACAGCATTACATGGGTGACTATAGTTAATAATACTGGATTGTACATTTGAAAGTTGCTAAGAAAGTAGACGTCCAAAGTTCTTATCACAAGAAAAAAGAACGTATAACTATATAGAGTAATGGATGTTAACTAAACTTACTGCGGTGATTATTCCACAATATGTACAAATATCAAAGCATTATGTTGTATACCTGAAACTAATCTAATGTTATCCTATTTAATAAAAGGGTAATATGGGAATGACCCTAACAGGGGAATGACTGTTCACTGTGACGTGTACTGACCACCAGGGAGCAGACATTCAATGCAGGAGCTGACCCCTGGTGATCAGTGCTCTTCCACAGGGCGAGTGTTGCTCAGCCAGAAGCTGGCTCATGGCTGGCCAGCACAGTAATGGTGGCAGTGGCAAGAGGATCCAGACCAGGCTGAGGGACATCCCTCCTCCCCCACTAAGTGCATGAATTTTCATGCATAGGCCTCTAGTATCTCAATAAAGAAGAAAGGGAGAGAGTAAAGTGGGAGGAAGTGAGGATGAAAGGAAAGAAAGTGTGGGGCCCTTTATTCTCTTATTAAAGTAAAAGGACTGGTCACTTTAACCAGTAGAATTGGGCAGAAGTGATAATAAACCAGAAGTAACTCTGATTCTAGGCCTTAGGAAGACTGGCAACTTCTACCCTAGTCTCTTGGAAGCCAATAGCCAAGTAAGAAGCACAAATATTCTGAGATCATCATGCTGTGAGAAGCCTGAGCCACACGGAGAGGCTCTGAGGATGAGATGCCATGCACAGAAGAGAGAGTCCAAGTAGCACCAGGGTTTCAATACGTGAGTGAAGAATCACCTTGAAGGTGGGTCTTCCAGCCTCAGCTGCTCTCACTGATGATGTCAAGTGGATCAAAACAAACCACTCAGCTGAGCCTTTTCCAAGTTCCTCACACCAACAAAACTAAGAGCAGAATAAGCAGGTCCCGTACAACCATGAGTGTCAGGGAGACTTTGTTACGCAGCAGAGATCACTGGAATATTCTCAATTTACCAAGATGCTTCTCTTGGACACGGCAAGCGTGTGCCTGTCAGAGCCTCTGCACTGGCTTTTCCATTTGCCTAGCTAGGCCCTTCCAACCATTCGGGTTGTAGAGCGAACATCTCCTGCTTGGAAAGGCCTTCCCTAACCACCCTATCTGAAGTGTGTGTCTCCAACACCCACACCTGTCGCCCTTTATCCCATCACCCAGTTGAGAGCCCCTTCTTTGTTTTTTTCACTAACTAATAATGGGTCTCCCCACTCCCTTAAGGACAGGGAGCTCTGTTTCTCTGTGCATAGCCTTATCTCAGTCTCCCAGAACAGTGTGTGGCGCACATTAGGTAATCAAGAAATGTGTGTTGACCAAATTAAACATGTCTTTTAAAAGAGAAAATAAAGCTCTAGCCAGTTTTTCTCAGTGGCTAGAGCTTGGGTCTGTGGACTGAAGGGTCCCAGATTCAATTCTGGTCAAGGGCACATGCCCGGGTTGCAGGCTCGGTCCCCAGCAGGAGGTAGCTGATCCATGATTCTCTTTCATCACTGATGTTTCTAGCTCTCTCTCTCCCTCTCCCTTCCTCTCTGAAACCAATAAAAATATATTTTTAAAAAATAATAAAAGAAAAAATAATGTTAAGTTACCAGAAGACTTGAGGAAACGAAAAGATCTTAAAGAGGAAAAAGTTGCAAATTACGATAAAATATAATCTAATAAAAGAGCAATATGCAAATTGACCATCACTCTGAGACACCCAAACCACGTCTACCAGCCAATCAGAGTGACTGTATGGAAATTAACCCAGCCAAGATGGCAGCCACGGAGCTGGAACAAGCAGGAGGCTTCTGTTGCAACTGCCTGGCTAGGCTGGAGGGCCTCTGCTCAAGCAACAATGTTTCAATTATAGAAGCCACAGAGCTGAAGCAAACATGAGGCTTCCGTTGCCTGCCAAGGCCTCGGCTCAGGGTAACAAAGTTTCAATTATAGAAGATAAATAAACCCCAGGAACCTGATTCCAGCCTGGGACCTTGGGTCAATGGGAGCTGTGGGCAGCCTGCAAACAGCCATCAGCCCCTCACCCAGGCTGGCCAGGCACGCCAGCAGGTGGACATCCCCCAAGGGGTCCCATACTGTGAGAGGGCACAGGCCGGGCTAAGGGAACACCCCCCCCCCCCAGTGCACAAATTTTTGTGCACCAGGCCCCTAGTAATGTTATAACAAAGCAAATAAAAGCTTTTATCTCTCACTGATCTGGTTCTTGTGGTTCTTATCTTTCTGAATTAAGAATCGAATGGAATGTTTTAAAAATGTCCTTCTTGATTTTCCAGAGTAGGACCCTGAACATTAAAATGTCATTTACATCAGACATTACTCCCTCACCAAGCAATGCTTCCCTCTTAAATACAAGCCATTTTCTCACCTTGAGACTTCAATTTAAAAGGTACACCAAGGTGCTATTTTGTTCAGCTAAAACCCTGAAATCAAAGCTATCGCCACAGTGCTACCTGGTGGCTAATGTCAATTCCACACATATATTTCTTTTCATGCAAAATGGAAATGAAGGAAAATGAATCTTGCACCTCAAGTTAAAAAGTGTTTGATGTACATGATCTTATTTGAAAGGCAATGGCTGAAGTAGATAAGTTATACCTACATTATGGAGGCTGAGGGAGGGGAAGAACTGTGACAAAACATTTATTGATACCTATTCTAATGTGTACTGTGTTAGGCAAGGCCTTTTGAATCATTTTCCTCATTTAATTCTTGAAATAATCTCTGGATATTGATACTACCCTCACCTCTTTATATAAGCAGATTTGTGCATAGTAATGTTAAATGTCTTGGCAACCATCTAGTAAGTGGAATGCTGGCCTCCGAGCCTGTTTTCACTGTACTGTATGTTACAGCAGGGTTGAACGTCTCCATCAGGTCTGCTGAGCCTGTACGTTTTAGAGACAAATCTCGAGCCCCAGACATCTGGCTCCCGAGTTAGCTCACCTAACAAGCATTGTTGAGCCAGACAAACATCGTATGCCGGAGACTGTGCTGGGTGCTGAAGACTCTGGTGGGCTATGCCCTTGTGTTCTTCCCAAGGCCCCAGAGAGGCAAGCATTGCCATTTCTTTCTAATGTGGCCAACACATCAAAACCAGTAGGCACTGGTCAACTCTGCATAATATGCTCATTCACTTAATCATTCATTCATCCTACAAATAGTCATTAAACACCTACTGAAAATGTCATTCTGGGTAAAAATAAATCTCTGCCATATAGCCTAGCTGGGAAGACAGATATTAATCAAATAATCACAACAGAATGTAAAACAGCCATAATAGTGAGAAGTATATAGGAGGAGAAATGTGGTGCATAAGAGCACATAGTAGGGAGTACAGGAGGTCAGGAAGTGGTGATGGAGCCAATAGGAAGAGGAGGAGTTACAGAGGCAAAGAGGAGGGGGAGGAATTCCAGGCAGAGGAGTCTGCGTGCGCAAAGGCCTTGAGATAACCGAGGGACAGGTGACATGTATGATCCTAAATCCAAAAATCCACTGAGCATCTGCCTTACATTAGAAAATAGAAGTGCATTCTCCGCACTTTAGATGCAGTCAGAATCTTCCAGAAAGGTAAAAAAATTGAAACCCCAAAATACCCATTTTTGCAACTATAAACTAATAACAAGAGCTGCACATTTGTGTAGTACTTTCAACTTCCAAAACACTTTCAGGTTTATATTAAGTTTACTCTCCCCGCAAGCGAAGTGTGTGGTTGTTGTTGCATTCCAGAGGAGAGGGAGGCCGCAAAGGACAAGTGATTGTCCGCATCAGTAGGCAGCTCACACCAAACTTCTACTCAATCCCAGTCCGACTGTCTTCTCACCATGATTCCTCTTGGTAAATTGCAGTGTAACTTAGTCCCTGGTTACTGCTAACTTACCACACTGCAATAAGCAATAAACCATTTGACAGGTAATAAATGGTAATCAAGTTTGACATGTAATCAAACTTAATTCTTATTTCCCTATAAACGTTCTTAGCCTCCTGGGCAACAATATTGTTGGACCTAGTTCACTGGCCAGCAATACTTCTGTTAATATTCTGATCTACAAACGGATACCTGTCTTGTTTTCTTAGCTCTCAGATTAAAGCTCCTCCGAGGTTTTAATCAACAACTGATCAATTTAAGTTAGCTTAATTAATATTTTCCACTGAATTGCTCAATTGTTTAATAGATTTTTATCAAGTTGATCAGTTATGTGAGAGTTGGGAAGACATAACAAGCTAATTCAATTAATTTTAAATGTAGAAGGAAAGTGGGGCTGGAGGAACTAAACACTGCCATTTGCTAGAGATAACATTTACACCAGTGATAAACTGCATTCTCCAAAACAGCTTCCGGAAAAGAAGTCAGACCTTGCCTTTCGTTCGTGCATGCGTTCTTTCAATCATTCAGCAGCATTAATTTCGTATCTGCTAAGTGCCAGGCCGGTGCCACGCAAGGCTGGTACAGAAATGATCGAGAAGAAGGCACAACACAAGAGTGTGCCAGCCATCAGTTTACTGCCTTTCAGCTCTCAGACCATCTTTCATTGTCGGCACTGTGAAAATAGGTTTTGAAGGTGGCATGATGTTAAATTTTGTCAGCAGAGGGCGCTGGAAAGACACTGCCTGGAGAAGGGGCTTCTCTCTCAGTTCTCATGCTGTTCCATTGGCTGCTTCTGGCTCCTACCAAGAGCTGTTGCCAGCAGTGGGTGGGCAGGTGGGGGGTGGCCTGTGGCACTTATCCCCGTCGAGTTTCAGGGACACCCCAGATGGGTTTGCAGTGCGTGGCTGGCACCAGCAGTCAGCTGCTAGCTCTGCCCACCTGCGCCAGGAAGGGGGGGCGCCTCCTGCTTGCTGATGCCGCCTCCCCTCGGGTTGTTTTCTGCTTGCCTAGCCACTGTAGACCAGCCCTGGCCCAGGGCCACCCCGAGAAGGTCCACACACAGTGGGCTTCAGCCACACCTTCTTCCACACAGTCCGAACCCCAGCTTGGGGAGGGGACCCCTTCTCATACTCTCCCTCTGCCTGGGGCATTCTTTAGAGTTCTCTTCACTCCTGTCTAGATGATCTCTCATATGAGTAACAATTCTTTCAGCAGTGGCTCTCAAGCAGGGGCCATTTTGCAGACTAAGGGACACTGGCGATGTCTGGACACACTTTCAGTTGTCACAACTGAGGGAGAAGGAGAGAGTGCTACGGGCGTCGTCTAGTGGGCAGAGGCCAGGGATGCTGCTCGACACCCCCCAGTGCACAAGACAGTTTCCCCAAATTCAGAATCATCAGGCCCAAAATGTCAGCAGCGCTGAAGCTGAGAAACCCTGCTTCACAGTAAACTTTCCTTGTTCAGGTCTCTGTGTGGGTGCTTTATCCCAACTGGACCCTGACGGTGCAGACAGAGGGAGAAAGAGAAATGAAGTAAGTCTCATCACCAGGCCTTTGTCTTAGCGGCTCTCTCTCATCTAAGGGAGACAAGGTCTGATATTGCTCAACAAGCAGGACAAGCACAAGTACTGGAGGGTCGCAAGAGGAATCCGGGGAAACGTCCTAAGGATGAGGGGGGAGCATCTCCCACACACTCCAACTGCTATTCCCCGCTGCAGGTGGGGCGGGGGCAAGGGCACCAGGAGATGGCAGCTCACCGACTCAGTTACCAAAACGAATTGAAACTGGAAATACTGGAAGATAATAAATTCAAGAAATATAAAAGACAATTCAAAATCACCTCCAACTGGAATGAGATGGCCTCAAAGACCATCAGTTCATGGTACCCAAACCAAGGGGAGGAATGAGTTACCGGGGGATTTTCTGAAAAAATACAGCTTCTGTGGCCTCAGCCCACGATGATGAAATCAGAGTCTCTGGAAAGCAATAGAGTCCAACTCCTTTCTTTAAAAAGGCCACTGCTGGCCCAGAAGCTGCAGGGCTGATGGAGCATGTGGGTGGTAGTCCCCTCACACCCCTCTGCCAAGGTCACCTGTGCAGTGCACAGCCTTGACTAGACTTGGGAGCCCTGGTTTGCTAAATCTAAAAACCGAGGCCCACAGTATTCCACTTAATTACTTCACTAATGTTTTCTCTGGCCCATTCGTTCACTTGACCATCTCTTATTGAGCACTTGAAGTAGGCCAACCTCTGTGCAAATAAGACAAATAAGGCTTGGCCCCTGCCCTCAGGGAATATACAGTCCAGATGGAAAACATTTCAACAACATGCCTTTGTGTATGTTATTGCATCTGATCTTCCAAAACATGGGGAGGAGATACTCGTATCAGAAACAGGGGATGTGAGATCTGCCCAAATCACATACAAAATCCTGTCCTGAGGTGGAAGCAGAGCCAAACCCTCAAACCTGGAACAGTGCCACCTGTTCTGGGGAGCCTCAGAGGTGCTCTGGACCCCTGGACCTATGCAGCCTACCCCCCAAACCTGGGGTGAAAGGCATTTTCTTCCCTGTCCCCACATCCTTGGGTTCTTCCTGATGAGGGATGCCTGTGGCGTGTATCCGTGAATGCAGATGCCCTCTGGGGCCACAGGGCTGCATTTGAGAATGAATGAGAAAGTTCAGGGGCGGGTGGGAAGACACGGAGGTGGTGAATGTGTGCCCTGTTCATGGACAGTGCATCCAGTGTTAATCTGTCCCGGGCGAATGAATAAAGAATGAACAGGTTTTATAGAGTTCGCGCCGTACAGCCAACCGAGCCCTTTTCCGCCTTTGGGAGGAAAGCCAAGTGCAGCGTGGTTTTGCACATATCTACGAAAAGCCTGTGAAACTCTCTGGCTTTCATAACGCAGACTCTTGTCAGGAAACCTGGAGCACTTCCTCTCCAAACCTGCACTTTCACAGTTAAGACCTTCTCTGCTTCATGGTCAGTGAAGGAATGTTCTCATAGTAGCACTAGCCTGTTAACGATCTGTTTCTTTTTATGTGGATGACTAAAAGTGTATATCCATCGCGTTATGTTGTGCCACTCCAGTGGTCCAGAATAAGCTGCAAATCCAATGTGGACAGGATGAACGCCATCTTAGTGATGCATTACAGAGTCACAAAATACTCGAGCTGGGAGAGATCGGAGAACATATCTGTATGAGTCTCATATTCTTACGCGGGCACCGATCTGCAGCCAGAGTGGTTCAGGGAACCCCTGAAAACCACACTGCAGGCTGGTATCAGGTCTGGGACCAGACCACAGTTCTCCCTGATGGTTCATTTCATTTGTTTGGGTTTCAGAAACAGATCAGGCCTCTGTGACACAGTCCCAGTTTCGGGAAACAAAGAGGAAGGAGAAATGTGGCTCTCACTCAACTGCCCTACCTTTCTGCCTCTGGTCTCCAGGATGAATGGGTGTGGCGTGAAGCTGAGTGTATCAGGTAGAGTTTGTTGCCTTAACAAACTGCCTCAAAGCTTATAGCTTAAAGTAATGACCAGTGATTTAGCACATGGTCCCACAGGTTGACAATGTGGGATGTGCTCAGCAGGAGATTCTTCTGGTCTCCATTCACACATGCATCACAGCTGTCAGCTGCTAGTTATTTATAGAAAACTTCATTTTTGGGGGTGACTGGTAATTTTGCGGGGTGAGGGAGAGATTTGGCCATGTGTCTATTATCCTCTGACTTATAAACACAGCAGAGTTCTGGGAAAGGGATGAAGCATGTTGGGGGCCTCCTGACGCCATCCTCTTACACAGCATTCAATGGCCTGGCAGACTATGAGGTCAGCCAGGACTCAAGGGCAGAGACAAACTCCACCTCCTCACAGGAGCTTCAAAGTGACATTTCAAAGGCAAGAAAGAATTTGTAACCATTTCTGTAATCTCCCACATCAATCAATGAGGTAAGCATGTCCCTCCACATAGTCCTATCAACTAGCACGCCCTGTTTTGTGGGATTCTCTCAGCCAATCAGTGGAATATTTATTTGCATCTTTAATAGGTATAAGCTCACAGAAATAATATTGTTTTACAAAGAGGGTCAACAACCCAACAGGAGAAGTCACTTAAATTGCTATGCAACAGACAGGAAGTCCTTGTAGTAATTAAGTGTGTGGGTCCTGGAGTCAGCCTGCCTGGATTTGAATCTTAAAGTGACCATTGACTAGCTCGTGACCTCACATACATTATGGAACTTCTCCAGGACTCAGTTGCCCTGTTTGCAAAGTAGGATGACCAAAGCAGCCTGATAGCAGAGGACTGTAGTGGAGATTAGGTGAAATAACACGGACTTCTCATACAGGGGGGTGTAGATAAATGTCGCTGACTATTTTCTTAGCTATGGTGATAATGAGAGGATGAGAGATGTGCTCTCCCTCCTCCACCCCCCAGCACTTTTGTCCTCTAGGTCGCATTTCTCTCCTTCCAGGCAGATTTGATACCTTGGAGCTGTTCTGTCCACAGGGGAAGAGGCTCAGAGGACACCTGGCCCCTCCCTCTGGCAGCACCCATGGAGGCAGGACCAGCCAAGAATGTCCAAGTGGAGACAGGGGCTCAATATGTGGCACCCAAACCGTCAGAACCAGTCCCAGGAGGAGCCAGCCCCCAAGAAGCCCAGGAGACCATGACAGCTTCTGGGCCATGGGAACACCACAGGCTCCCACACAACCCCAGCCTGAGAGGGGCTGCCCCAAAACATAAAGCAAGTGGGGAAGGGTCCAGCCAGAATTGCTTGACTTAGAAATACAGAGAACTGCGGATTGCTTCTTGCACTACTTCTTGTTATAATATTGGCCACGAGTCCATTTCACGGCCCACGGAGCTGTGAAATGCGTATGGCCCATGGTGATGTTTCAGTCTCCATTTTACATGATGCTGCTCGAAGGTTAGCCCCAGCTCTTCCTGGGAGTCTTGCCTTGCTTGTGTTAGGCTAAGAGCCCTGCCTCCAAATCCACACACACACACACACACACACACACACACACACACAAAGAGACACACACACACACACACTGGCTGAAGGGGCCGCAGCCAGGCTCTAGGACATCTCTAAGTGTCATCTCTATATGTGCCCCGTCCAACACAGCGGGACAAAGCCAAGTCCAGACACCATAGTCCTGCCTCGAGGGGCAGCCTCCTCAGGCCAGCACGGGAACAGGAAAGCTACAGAGGCAACTGAGGTCCAGAGGAAGACACGGGGTGGGAGGGGAGGGATCAATGAGTCCAAAGCTTAGCTCTTCCACTTGCCAACGTCAGCCTCTCCTCTGTGCCTCAGTTTCTTTTTCTGTTTCATTGAGATTTTATCTACTCTGCAAGGCCACAGTGAGAACTAAATGAGATGACGTATAAAGAACTTGGCACGTATGGGTTGGTTGTGATAAATAGCGTCAATACTGCCAACAGTTCATAGGATCGCTCTAAGCATAAGTGACATCTCTGTGCTGGACTCCTTGGTCAAAACCAGACACATCCTGTCACAACCTTCACTCCTGGGCTTTTAGTCCCGCCTTCTTAACTGAATTGAGCCCCTTGGCAGTCATATACG
>PVJC01054271.1:0-10560 GCA_004026665.1 Murina feae | reverse complement strand
GGAAGTGGGAAAGGAAGGCAGCAGGGGACGGGTGAGTGGGAAAGAGTTGGCGGCCTGCTTGGTGGCTTCCCAGGTCCCTTCCGGGGATCAGGGAGCAGGAAAAGGCTGGCCTGACCACGAGGCGGAGTTTTCCCTGCTTTCTGGTGGCTGGAGGAAGATGGGCAGTAGGCAAGCTTGGGAGGCAGGCCGCACCCAGCCCTGGCCACGCTCAAAAAAGAGAACAACATGCAGGGGAGGGCAAGAGTCTGAGAGATCATCATAGAGGGGGGTGCCTGCTCCAAGCCTCCACGGTGTGCCTGGGGCAGGCCCCCAGCAGGTAGACACACACAGGAGGACTATTCCGAGCCTCAGATGCGGCTGGGGGCAGGTCCCCAGCAGGTAGACACACACAGGAGGACTGCTCTGAGCCTCTGATGCGGCTGGGGGCAGGTCCCCAGTGGCCACACACACACACACACACACACACACACACAAAAGGCGCCTGGCAGACTGGGGCCATCATAGGACATCCACTGAGGGGTCCCAGACTGTGAGAGGGCACAGGCTGGGCTGAGGGACTCCCTCCACCCCGAGTGCACAAATTTTTGTGCACCAGGCCCCTAGTATTGTGTATAAGATTCTGAAGATAGGTGCAAATATCTGATAGCTTCATCGATCTTGCACATTTTGTAATGAAACAATATAAGTATAAATTAGCAGCCCCTTGTTTCTTAAACTTGGGGCATTGCCGTGTATACTGATGTAGAAATTATATGTGATATTACGTACAAATTATACATGATATTACGTACAAATTTTAGCTCAAGATAATTATTATTCTATTTCGGGACTTTTGTTATAAAAAGAGAGGGCTGGGAGTCTGATAGATGGAGAAAAACTCGTGTAGAATCGCGATGCTTGCTAAGATTGACTTCCACACAGACAAGAACTAACGCTTTTGATTAGTATTTCTATTATTCTTTTCAATAAAGCCGTCTGAGTACAGACTGCCTCCAGGCCAGGAACCTTGGGGCTCCCAGTTGCAGGCGATCCTCGCCGAGATCCCGGCCGGAACCTTGGCGCGGTAACGCCGGTTTCCGGCGGGCTCCTTAGGGCGGCGAACAGCTTTGGCCCGGAGGACCATGAGAGGGCCGGGGCCGGATCCCGAACCCACGATGGAAGGGGACGTTCTGGACACACTAGAGGCGTTGGGGTGAGTTGTCCTAGGCACGTCTTTCCCCCGAAACCGCAAGCGCTCCCTCGGCCCGGCTGCAGTCCCCGCCCGCGGGCCTCTGCTGGGCTCCGGCGGCTCGGCGCAGGCCTCCTCTCCTGCCTCGCCCCCTCCGGCGCCGACGGAGTTAAGCGGGAGGCGGGAAAGAGATCCGTTTGGGGCCTGGGGGTGGAGTATGGCCGGAGAGCCGGGGCGCGCGGCCCCTCTTCCAAACGCCTTGCTTGGAACTCCTCCGCCCGCATTCGCGGCCCGGCCGGCACCAGCCTTCCCGGGACGCGCGTCGCTAACCCGCGGGGCATGTTTTTGTCTACGTCGTGGCGGCGCCCGGCAGGGGGTGGCGGGGAGGTGTGGCGTCTCCCGCGGTGTGCGACCCGGGGCTTAATTAGGCCTCGGGGAGCGCGCCTCTCCGGCTTCCTGGACTGTAGAAAATGTTGTAGTTGCGTCCATTCATTCAGCCGCCGTTCGTGAACAGCGTATTTACTTCTTGATAATGTTGTTCTTAATGCGTAGTTCTGTGCCAGGCGGAGGAAAAGCCAGCGTCAGGGTCCGGCTTGTGCACACAGTCGTAGGGGGCTCCGTAGGGTGTAGTGTTGACTGTTGAGAGTGGTACTAGTCAGTGCGGCGGGGACTCCCCCGCGTGGTACTGATGCTTCGGGCATGAGGGGCAGGACCTGTACCACACAGTCTCTCCCTCAGACTTAGCCTGCGTTTCTTCATAGCCGCGATTCTTTTCACAATTTATCTTGACCTGCGCGTTGTAGCTGGAACGCCCCCGCCCTCATCCCAGTCAGCTCCGGGAACACAGGTGCCTTTTCTGGTCTTGATGCCAGTACCCTCCCACAGTGGTGTCTGGCACAGTAAATCGTGGGTGCATGAATGGGTGAATGAATGAAGAAGAGTTCAAAGAAGAGCGTGCACAGAGGTAAGCGCAGGGCCAGGTAGTCAAGCGTCAAAAAAAAAAAATACACGTTAAAGAGAATGGAGCCACCTGCACAGTTGTTCGCCTTCCCACATGCTGGAGTTTCTGGAATGGTTAGACTGTGCCTTTGCCGTGCTGTTGTGAAGCTGGAAACCCCCACTCCCTTTATCTTTTCCCAAGCTGCACTCCATCCTCTTATCAGTTGTTGCTTTTGGACCCTGATTAACACTACTTTGCAAGTGACCCAACGTTACAGAGACCTGCACGTAGTAGATCCTGAATAAATGTTTGCCAAATGAAAGAATAGAGCCACTGATTATGTAAGGGATTTTTTTTTTTTTTTAATGTGAAACCCCTTGGAAATTTTCACTTAGCTTGGTTAAGGAAGTAACCAAAACAAGAAGTTAAAATACTTCATTGAAGTGCTTAGGCCTCAAACTTTTGAGCTCCTAAGTATTCCAGATAAGAATAGTGGGATTCTGTAGTTTATGAAAAAGGTAAAGTCTGTCCCTTTTTTGCTTTCTTTGTTCCTCGAATTTGTTTATATTATAGGTGCTTGAAAGATGAAGTTTGCTATAACTTTCACTTTTATTAAGGAAAATTAGTTTCCGAGTATTCAGTATGGAAAGTAAAAAGTACACACTTTAGAGTTGATTTTTCCTGAAATAACTGAGGACGAGAGTGTGAGGTTTCTTATAATAAAGTGTAGAAAAAAAAGTACTATTCTCCTAAGTAATAAAAAGGCTAATATGCAAATTGACTGAACGTTGGAATGACTGGTCACTATGACGTGCACTGACCACCAGGGGGCAAATGCTCAACACAGGAGCTGCCCCCTGCTGGTCAGTGTCTCCCACAGGGGGAGTTCCAGAAGCCGCTCTCAAGGTTGGCGAGTGCAGCTGTGGTGGTAGGAATCTCTCCCACCTCCATGGCAGTTGGACATCCCCCGAGGGCTCCTGGACTGCCAAGAGGTTGCAGGCTGGGCTGAGGGACGGCCTTCTCCTCCCCCCACCTTCGCCCCCCAGTGCACGAATTTCATGCATGGAGCCCCTAGTAGTTATATACTTACTTACAATAGGTGTTATAATTGAACAGTGTTTTAAAATACTGTCTATGTAGATTGCAAGTAATTTTTTGTTGTGATTGAAACATGGGATATCATGAAGGTACTTTAGTTTGTCAGGTAACTAAAGGGAGGAATTAAAAGTGGACATCTATGTGAGAGAACAGTTCAGTGATATGGTCTGTTATAAATGGTAGGGTAAAAATAACTTAGTTTTCCCATCTGTGAAAGGAGCTGAGATTTCAGAAGTCTCTTTCAGTTCTGAGAGTCTGATTTTGTAGAATAGTGGATCTCAACCCTGATTGTGCATCAAAATCATGAATGGAGCTTGTGAAAAAATGTTCTGGTCTCGTATATGCTATAAGCTGAGTGAATCATGATCTTTTTTTGAGGATGCAGCACAAACATGCATTTTTAAAAACGAACTTCACAGCCTAGCTTGCAAACCATCATTACAGAGAGAAGTTTATTTCAAATATTTATTGAGCACAACTCTATACTGTTCTGAGAGGTCCATGGTAAGCAAAATAGGCCGCTGTCCTGTGGAACTACAGTCTAGTGGAGAAACAGATATAATTACACAGATATTTATTAACTCTGATAAGTGTTTTAAAGGAAAAGAACAGAATGACATAACATGACAGGAGAACCTACATTGTCTTAGGGAGGTTAGTTACAGATTTCTGAGGAAGTGGTATTTGAGTTGAAAAAGAAAGGGTGAATAGGAGTTAACTAGGAGATGATGAACTGGAAGGGCGGACAAAGGTGTCCTTACAGTGAGAACAAGAGGAAAGGCGCATGCTGTATTAGAAGAACTGGAAGGAGGCTAAGAGGCCAGAGGGCAGAGAGCAAAGGCCAGAGTGGTGATTGGATTGGAGAGTTAGGTTTAGACTAGGGCATGCAGCACCTTTTAGACTATGTTGTGGTTTTCTTATTTGTCATAACGGCAATGCAACATGATTGAAGGGCTTTATTTATTTTTTAATCTTTATTGAGAATATTACAGATGTCCCCCCGCCCCCAACACTCCCCTCTTCCCAGATTCCACTCCACTCCAGGCCTTTATCACCCTATTGTCTGTGTCCATGGGTAATGCATATATGCATGTAAGGTTTAATCTCTTCTCACTCCCTCTCCCTCATTTCCTCTGAGATTTGTCAGTCTAGTCCATGTTTCTATGCCTCTGGTTCTATTTTATTCATCAGTTTATTTTGTTCACTAGATTCCTTGTTCATTTATTTTTTATATTTATTGCCATTTTACTGTTCATATTTTTTATCCTCTTCCACCTCCTCCTCCCCTTTTCTCCTCCCTCTTCCTCTCTTCTCTTCTCCTTCCTCCTTTTTCCTCTTATTAAAGAACTAGAGGCCTGGTGCACAAAAATTTGTGCACTCGGGGGGGGGGGGGGGGGGGGGGGGGAGTGTCCCTCTGCCCGGCCTGTGCCTTCTCACAGTCTGGGACCCCTTGAGGGATGTCCACTTGCTGGCAGTCAGACATCCCTCTGGCAGCCCAGGAGCCCTCGGGGGATGTTCACTTGCCAGCGGGGAACAGGCCTAACCTGCAGTTGGACATCCTTAGTGCTGCTGAGGGGGCAGGAGAGGCTCCCACCACCACCGCTTTACTGGCAGCCATCAGCCTGGCTTGTGGCTGAGCAGAGCTCCCCCTGTGGGAGTGCACTGACCACTAGGAGGGCAGTTCCTGCCTGGAGCATCTGCCCCCTGGTGGTCAGTATGTGTCATAGTGACCAGTGATTCCCAGTGGTTCTGCTGTTAGGGTCAATTTGTATATTACCCTTTTATTATATAGAATTATATAGGATTATATATATAGGATAGAGGCCTGGTGCGTGGGTGGGGGCCAGCTGGTTTGCCCTGCAGGGTGTCCCGGATCAGGTTGGGGTTCCTACTGGGGTGCCTAGCCAGCCTGGGTGAGAGGCTGAAGGCTGTTTTCAGGCTGGCCACAGCTCTTTCAGGGTGGGTGTCCCCCCCTGGGGTGCCTGGCCAGCCTGAGTGAGGGGCTGATGGCTGTTTGCAGGCTGGCCACAGCTCTCATTGACCCAGTGTCCTGGAAGCAGGTATCTGGGGTTTATCTATCTTCTATAATTGAAACTTTGTTGCCTTGAGCAGAGGCCACAGCCTGCCTAGGCAGGCAGTTTCCTCCATCGCTGGTGCAACGAAGCCTCCTGTTTGCTCTAGCTCCATGGCTGCCGGCTGCCATCTTGGCTGGGTTAATTTGCATATAGTCACTCTGATTGGCTGGTGGGGTGGCTTGGCTGGTGGACGTGGCTTAGGTGTCTCGGGGTGATGCCTAATTTGCTTATTACTCTTTTATTAGATTAGAAGATACCCTTCACCATTTCATGTAATACTGGTTTGGTGATATGAACTCCTTTAGCTTTTTCTTGTCTGTGAAGCTCTTTATCTGACCTTCAATACTAAATGATAGTGTTGCTGGTTAGAGTAATAATCTTGGTTGTAGGTCCTGCTATTCATCACTTTGAATATTTCTTGCTAATCCCTTCTGGCCTGCATAGTTTCTGTTGAGAAGTCAGCTCAGGCATATGAGCACTTCCTTATAGGTTATAACTGCTTTTCTCTTGCTTTTAAAATTCTCTCTTTACCTTTAACCTTTGGCATTTTATGATGTATCTTGGTGTAGGCCTCTTTGGTTCATCTTAATTGGGACTCTGCTTTTGAACTTGTATGTCTATTTCTTTCACCAGGTAAGGGAAATTTTCTGTCATTATTTTTTCAAATAGATTTTTAATTTCTTGCTCCCTCTCTTCTCCTTCCAGAAGACCTCCGGTGCAGGAGACCTCCCCCTTTCCAATCCCCCTCACCCCTCACAGTCTCAATGTGGCTTCTTTTTAATTCTCTAGTTATAGAACTTCTGTTCAGCCAGATTTTAGGCGGTTCTGAATGATGGTTGTTATGTAACTTAGTTGTAATTTTGATGTGGTTGTGGAAGGAGGCAAATACTGTGCTAACCTATGCCACTATCTTTATGATTGAAGGATTTTAAATAAAAAAGGGAGTGATTAGATGTCTAGTTTGAAAAGTTACCTCTGTCAGCAAGGTGGAGAGTGGATTGGAGAATTTAGTTTAAGCAAGAAGCGATGGTTGCTTAGTGGCAGTGAAAATGGAAAGAAGTGCATTTATAGGGCTTAGTGTGATTGATTGGATATTAGAGCTGAAGGAGATGATGGTATCAAGGATTCATTTCTGCAATAGGTATTTATTTAGCACCAAAATGGAATATATATAGGAATCTAAATTGAATAGGGAAGAAAGTGAAGACAGCAGGGAGCTAGTAAATGCAGAGAATGTGGAGGAACCAATGGAATGGAGGTAGAGATGATATTAAAGAGTAGTTGAAGGTGACTGATCAAAAGAGCAAGCTGAAAGGATAGATAGTAGGTTGTGGTCAGGAAGTGACATTTGAATTAATGATTTCTATGGTGGAGTAGTTCCAGGTGATAGCATGGTCTAGGATGTAGTGCAAAGGATGGAAAAGAAGAAGTTAGAGATTTGAGAGCTCAGGTACTGGATAGGGTATACGTGTGGACTTTGAAGAAACTTAATATAGTGAAAACAACAAAAGGGAAAGGAAAGGAAAAGTGAGCACAGGGAATAATGTTGGGGAGTACCCAAGAGATTGGTAGATGCAAACAACAAGAGAAGGAGGGTGGCAAATCTGACTGGCTTGAGCCTGGGGAGAGCAGGAGATATTTTTAAGAAAATGAGGGAGCAATGATACCGATGCTATATTGGGAAGCAAGGAGGACAAACCCTGCCATCTGATTGAGAGAGTAAACTAGCCAAAGCTAGAGGTGGTAGGGATAATCTTTCTGAGAAGAGATTGACATAGGAGAGTTGCTGTTTATGGATGGAACATAGTGAAAGAATTTGGGAAGCAGGGGGAAGTGGAGAACTGGATCAGGGCAGATGACAGCGGAAAGGATCTCATGTTTTATACTAGTATACTGGCTAATAAAAACAGAAAACAAAGTAAATTAGGATCTGTCTGTGTCTTTGTGGAGGTTTGCCAATGGCCCTAACAGACTGAAGATTGGATCACACAGTTTGAAGTGTCAGGCCAGGAGCTATGGTTCCACTGTATGGAGGACTCCTGGGGAAGTCTGGGCCTAGGGGAGGTATCTCCAGTGGTTGGAATAAGAGTAGCACTTTCCTAACTAAATAAGAATAAATAGAACAAACTAAGAGCATAATAATAATGCCTCCTAGGACATTATGGCAATTAAATGAGGGAATATACATAAAGCACATAACACTGGCCTGCCATAAGAGCAGTTTATAAATTTTAGTTGTATTGTGATTGTTATTAGATGTTAGGTTTGTTAAATGAATTTTTTTTCTTTATATTGATCTGATGAACCCAGAGGCATTAAGGATTGTGTGGTTTTCTCCCTCTAAATTCTTTATCTCTAATGATTTAATCAATTTTGTTGAATTGCTGTTTGCATTTGAGTGAAAATATCACCAACTATACGAATTGGATACATTTATTTAAGAGTTTATGATTGCCCTAAGTGGTTTGGCTCAGTGGATAGAGCATCCGCCTGCGGACTCAAGGGTCCCAGGTTCGATTCCAGTCAAGGGCATGTACCTTGGTTGTGGGCACATCCCCAGTGGGAAGTGTGTAGGAGGCAATTGATCAATGTTTCTCTTTCATCGATGTTTCGAACTCTCTATACTTCTCTCTTTCTCTCTGTAAAAAATCAATAAAATATATTTAAAAAAAAGAGTTTATGATTATTGCAGAAATGCATGCAAGTAGGGGGAAATAAAGATGTTTATGATTAAATCTCAATGTGAGGCACTGTAAGACATGGAAGAAAGGTAATGGCATAGAGGAACCAGTCTTGGCTAGAGGAGCAAAGACAGTGATTTATTCCCAGCCCTGTCTTTACCTGACTGCATAACTTAGCCAGGCTATTGGCTTAGTTTCCTTATTAGTACAGGCAGAAGTTTATAGTTCACATGGAACATTTGGGGTCATATTTGGATTTAAATTATTATGTCATCATCTAGTTATTTTCTGACCCAGAATTAGGATAATACTATCTTCAAATTATTGCTGTAAACATTAAATGAATTATAAATAAATATATTTATAAATATGAGTATACATATTTATAAATATGAGTATATATATGTTATTAGCACTGTGCCTGGCAGGTATCCTAACCTCATTAACCCTTAATTTCTTACCTGTAAAATGGGGGTTTGAAAATATCATGGGATAAGACCAGAGAATTCAGAGAAAAAGAAATGCAGATGGTCTATAAACATGTGAAAAGATGGACAGCCTTGCTCATAAGAGAAATGTAAATTAAAACTATACTGAGATACCAGATAGTCAAAAATCCAGATGTTTGACAATTGTGGTGAATTATGAGGAATGGGTACTTACACAACCCCTGTAGAGAAAAATATAGTAATATCCAGAAAAATTATATATCCATTTACTCTTTGACCTAACAGTCCAAACTCTAGGAATCAATTCCAGATATATACTGACAAAAATCTGCCAGTTTTTATAATAGGAAAACGATGTACTAACTCAAATGTCCTTCAGTAAGGGCATAGTGAATAAACTTGAGTGCATCCAGAGAAGTACTATCTACACTAATAAAAGAGAAATATGCAAATTAACCATCACTCCGCCACTCTGCCACTCCGCTACATCCACCAGCCAATCAGGAGCGAGTATGCAAATTAACCAACTAAGATGGCCGAGGCCATGGAGCTGGAGTGAGCAGGAGGCTTGGGTTGCCCCTGGTGATGGAGGAAGCCAAGCTTCCTGCCTACCTTGGCCAGTCCTGGGCTCTGCTCAAGGCTACAAAGTTTCAATTATCTTACTCTAGTAAAAGAGTAATATTGAAATTGACCGTTTCTCTGGCACGCGTAAGCCACGCCCACCACCCAATTAGACTGCTGTATGCAAATTAACCCAGCCAAGATGGAGGCCAACCACCACAGAACTAGATCAAATAGGAGGCTTCCGTTGCACCAGGATTAAACTGTCTGCCTAGGCCAGCTGGGCCTCTCTCTGCTCAAGGCAACATAGTTGCAATTATAGAAGCCCAGGAGCTGAAGCAAACAGGAGGCTTCCATTGCACCAGCGATGGAGGAAACTGTCTGCCTAGGCTGGCTGGGCTTCTACTAAGGCAACATTGTTTCAATTATAGAAGCCACGGAGCTGAAGCAAACAGGAGGCTTTGTTACCTGCCTAGGCCTCAGCTTAATGCAACAGTGTTTCAATTATAAAAGATAAATAAACCCCAGAAACCTGATTCCAGCTAGCCTTGCTGGGATGTTGGGTCAATGGGAGCTGGGGGCAGCCTGAAAATGGCCCTCAGCCCCGCACCCAGGCTGGCCAGGCACCCCAGTAGGGACCTGAACCCTGAATGGATTGTGGACAGCCTGAAAACGGCCCTCAGCCCATCACCCAGGCTGGCCACACCCCAATGGGGTGAGGGCCCGCACTGGGGGGTTTGGCCAGCCTGCAAACAGCATCAGCCCCTCACCCAGGCTAACCAGGCACGGCAGCAGGTGGACATTCCCTGAGGGGTCCCAGACTGCAAGAGGGCACAGGCCGGGCTGAGGGACCTCCCGAGTGCACAAATTTTTGTGCATCGGGCCCCTAGTAGAATATAAATAAATCCCAGATACCTGCTTCCAGCCCACTGGGGCCTCTGCTCAAGGAGGCACTGGAAAAAAAAAAGAAAAAAAAAAATGAGTGGCTGGGAGCTTGGGTTGCCAGGGGGTGTGGCCAGCCTGAAAATGGCCATGAGCCCCTCACCCATGCTGGCTAGGCACCCCAGTAGGGTCCCCCACCCTGAAGAGGGTGTGGCCACCCTGCAAACAGCCATCAGCCCCTCACCCAGGCTGGTCAGGCACCCCAGTGGGGACCACCAGCCTGAAGGGGGTGTGTGCAGCCTGACAACGGCCCTCAGCCCCTCAACCACGCTGGCCAGGCACCCCAGTGGGACCCCCACTCTGATCCAGGACACCCTTCAGGGCAAACCAGCCAGCCTCCACCCATGCACTAGGCCTCTATCTATACTAATAAAAGGATAATATGCTAATTAGATTGGGAGACCTTCCAGGAAACCTTCCAGACGTTCTTCTGGACAAAGCCGTGGAGGCGAGCCGAGGTAAAGGCAGTTAGAGGTCAAGAGGGGAGGTCCGCTGTGGGTGATCAGGCCAGGATGGGATGGCAGTTGTGGGTGATGAGGCTGATGCGGGGCAGCGCTGTTGGGGGTAAGCAGACCAGCAGTGGGCCCAGTTGGGGACAAGCAGGCCATCAGTGGGGGTCAGTTGAAGGTGATCAGTCCGGTGGGGG
>PVJC01054270.1:0-10555 GCA_004026665.1 Murina feae | reverse complement strand
TCATCTCTCCACTATTTTTACTCGTCCTAAGTCAGCGTGTTTTTCTCCAAAGGGTATAATTTAACAGCTTGTTTGCTCCTTTTTCTTCCCCCTTCTCATACATCAATGCCTTCTCATTCCGGTCAGCACATCTTCTGCCAACAATGTCCTTCCCACTCATCATTAGATGTGCTCCTCCTTTGCCAGAGCATTAACTTAGTATCATGCACCATCATCCAGAAAACCAAAGTCTGTTCTTTGACACCATCCACAGAGTCAGCTGTTCCCTTTCAGTTCCTTCTCTAATTTCCAAAGTCACAACCTTCAATTAGAAGAAATTAAACCACCATGCTCTCTTGTTGCTTGGTAAGCTTCTATAAGTGGAGGTTTTGTCTTCCCAGAAAGGGGCCCATGTCTGTCTCTCCTCCTCCTCCATCCTGTGCATCCTGTACTTTCCAGGGATTGAGATAAAAACACCCCATGTGCTGGGGAACCCCTCTGACTCTGGTTGTACATGAGAGTTAGCTGGAAAGCTTTGAAAATAAGTGATGGAGGCATGCTTGTGCAGTTGACTTGGCTCTCTCACATGTCCATCCTTCCCTATCGGAGGGACGTGCCTAGGTAGCTATGGGTGGGGCACACCTGGCACACCCTGCCACCTGGAGCCAATCTGAGACTATGTAAGCCTCCCCCTGGCTGGTGCAAGCTCATGAAATTAAACACTGTATGCCACTGAGATGTGAGCTGTTAGGCAGTATTATTGAGTAGTTGGGTATAGACATGTATAGCTATTACCATGGTCTCATTAAACAACAATATTTATCCTCAAAATTTAATATAAAAACTCAACTGTATAGATGTGCCAGAGAGCCAACTCCACAGCACAGCACACTGCCATACTTTGCTCATATTATAGCCACGAGCTTTCCACTGGCCGAACCATACCACACAGCCAAATCCCACAAAATATATCCACCTAATCTTTGAAACAGTCATTTTGGGAATTCTTAAACATCCTTAGAATGTGGCGTCGACAGACATACTCTGAAAATAAGCATAAAACGAATAGGAGATGGTACTTTATATAATCTAAGGATAATAAACCAAAACAAACAAACAAAAGTCCCACTTTGGCAGTTCAACAACTGGGTTCTGTCCATACTTACCAAGGAGAGCCAGGGTTGAAGTTCCCTTCGAGTATCAAAATTTACCCAAAGCAACCAAATTGGGCTGATCCCTAGGGGTCCCCTTAGTAAGAATAAAAGGCTTAAAAATCCCTACTGAAGTCCTAATTTCAGTATTTTACAGAGGCAACTGGTAAGGCCCAGAGATATAATATCCTGTCTTATTATCATTCTGCTAGCAGTAAACCTAAAATTAAAGTTTAGGTTCCACATTTAAGATTACTACTCTTGATTATAATGAGATACTTGAGCTTGAAAAGATTATGACAAAGAGAAAAGGTGCTCACTCATTCACTAAACAATGAGTGTCAGGGACACTTTCTAAATCATCTTAGAGTGTTTGCCCAGCCCTTGCTCGTTCTTGGAAATGTTGCTGAGATATTATGACGTCCAGGAGTACCGTGGATACCACTCACATGTGCGTAGCCCCAGCTGATGGAGTACTAATCATACAGGAATATTTTGAGTGGCATCCCCTGGAGGCATGTGACAGGGTAGTATTCCAAATGACACCCACCCATTTGATGAAAACTTAGATCACAGAAAATGAGTATCTGATATCCCCGCCCCCTCCTTCCCCATATATTCCACAACGTTTTATTATATTTAGAAAAGGGATAGTGTTTTGCCTGGGCATTTCCAGATCCATTTGCACAATAAGCCTTTATACAAACTCTGAAAATAGTTTGCTAAGAAAAGCAGGGTAATGGTCAGCTCCTGTTATCTGCTTTAGCTGGAGAGGAGAGGCAAGAACGAAATCTGTCTCCGACAATGCAGCTTCTTCTTAGTTGGGTGCTCATCCAGTTGTCCAGTTTCAAAGGATGACACAAATCTGGTTACTTTCACATTTGTGCTTTGCATTTTACTATGTGGAGGGCCCACTGGCGATATTGGAGTGAGATGTAGTCTGTATGTGAAACAGAAAACTAGCCTCTCAACATAAATAATCATACTGCACCTTATTAAAAACATACAAGTGCATTTTCTCCTCAGACCGTGACTTGCCATAATGACTGTTATCAACATGTAATTACTTCTGTTACCTTGGAACATATTGACATTCATTTAGTTAAAGATAATGTGACACATTTGTATGCACTGTTGTAATCCATGAATATGATTAATCAAGGACACCCATCTTCTACTAACAGATAAATGAAAATATTGCAACCAGAGCTATTACGCTACTCAAAATAGTTCATATTACATTGAGAAAATTGCACTATAGCTTATTTCAAACACAATTGCAAATGATTTTAAGGAAACAAAATCACAACTTGGTTAACTCATCATGTCGCTTTTTATACCAAAGTGTGGGAGACGAGTTTTTTTCCAAAAACGATGAGTAGAGACGGATTCCATCAAATATGGAGGGCCTGGCATTTCAACAACAAAAATGTGCAAGACAACTCAGATAGACTTTGCAAAGTCAGACCACTATTGGATTTCTTTATTCCTGTTATGATGCGATTTGGCGGGAAAATGCCTGATTACAAAGTGTTAACTGCTAGGTGAGAAAAAATTCATTGTACACAAGAATGGGACACGGGAGCTAGACTCAGTGGGCAGTGCATCAGTCAGAACTTCAAGGGGGTTTGTCTGACCACTCAAGTGGGATTGTCCACTTATCTCCATTAGAGTGGATGCACGGCAGAGAGAGGGCCAAGTGGTGGCAAACTGGTATTACTGAAAAGAGCATAACTGGAAATGATGCCATGGAATAACATTAATTACTAATGTTATTATGTTATAATGTTCTAATATTAATTAAAGAATGCATTTTGAGGAAGGTTGGAAATATGGTTTAAGGAGTCACATTTATATCAGGATTTTGATAGGTTAAAATGTCTTTAATAAGACAGCAGATTAATGCTCTCATTCAGACATCAGGTAAAAGGGTTCCACTATGAGGGGAGGTTATCCTCACCAACAAACAGTTCTCAGACACCCAGGGAACTCGGGAAGTCACCTAAACTGACACTATCTGCCCAGAGATGCCTTAGGCTCCTCAGGCGAGTCAGTGCTACAAGACTCACCTCACACATTTCAGACGGCAGACGCAATGCCAGGTTCCCGACACTCTGACCAACTGGCCACAGGTTGCAGGTTCCAGTGTCACCTGTGCTCTGACCTCACAGGCCACAAATCAGAGATTCCCACAACCCCTCCTCAGGTTCCATTAATTGGCTAAAAGAACTCAGAGAACTAAAGAAACACATTGCTCATTCATTATATCACTGGTTTAGTATGGAAGGATGTAACTCTGGAATAGCCCAGCCCCTTATAAAGTATCTCCATTTCACTATGAAACCCTCCTGGGCACTGTCCTCTCCACTGATGTCCCAACGCTCTGGTCCAACATCTCCCCTCGTCACAAACTCCCCAACACACACTTCCCATAAACTGTGAAGGCACTTTGCTAGGAGATGAAGAAAATAGATTTAATCTCCTTAAATAGTCTGGAAAACATTCATATGTGATAGCTTTTCCAAATGAAATGTTTGTGTCAGGGTGTCAATGCAAGAGAGAAGCTCCATGTCAGCAAGCGAGTTCTAGTTGACTTTAATCACCAGAAAATGTGTCTCCTCTAAAATACAACATTTTCTCACAAGAGAGAATGACTCAGCTGAATAGGAATAAAGTTCATTGACATCTAATTCTCCAATCATTTGTCCTCCTTTTACAGTATTTTGATTAGAAAAGCCAGTGTTTGGTGAGAGATATAAAAGTGCTTAAAATTAGGGTTCATATGGAATAACTTTTCATGTCTTAAAAATTATGCCCTTTCAAAAACTAAAAATTATGCGCTTTTATTTCCAGGGATCAAAAGTGAAGTGCATGAGCTCCAGCCCAAGGTTTGCACCTGCACCCGAGGGTCAGTGGGAAGAGGGGGGAAGAGTGATTTTGACCAGCTCTCCCTCCACCGGCCCTTAAGGCATCTCTCTGTGAGATAACAAGTTAGCACAAGCCTCCCCCACTTCACTTTCCTCCTGGTGGAGACAGAAATCACACCTCCCATCTTCCCCTGAAGCCTGTTCTCAGCTCAGTCTGGCTGTGTGAGAACTGGAAGGTGAGGCAAGACCCCTGGCCCACTCCCTCATGGACCAGCCCTGACCTCTGCTTGTGTGGTCTGATCATAACGTGTACCTAGTGGTCACGTCAGTACCAACACCCTACTCTCCCCACCCTCCCACCACCAAAAACCAAAAAGTGTTTAAGTTTGTTAGACTCCCTACAAAGATGGACGATCCAGTAAAGAAGCAATTAAAATAAGTAACAGTCTTTCTAAATTATTATTATAAAAGTTCTACTCTCCAAGGGTAGTACCAGAAAAGAAAAACTGGAAGATCCTTTTTCATCATTAATTTGAAATCTAGATATTCTAATTTAGAATCATAAGCAATGACTCCAGAAAGTCACTTTAAAAATAATTACAACTATGTAAAGTATTCCCCAAAGATCCAACTCAGCTCCAGTGTCTCTGCATTTGTGCCTGTTTCTCTGTCCGTTTGTCTGTCTTGGTAGCTATTTCTGTTGTTTTCCAGCTCTCACCACCAACTACCTTTTTCCTTTCTCCCTCCCACTTCATTTTTTTTTCCATTAAATGGCCATTATACTTATTGAATAGTTTTAGTCTCTAAGAGTAGAGAATTGAAGTTTTGTATTTTTCTCTAAAACTGGTATTTTTTTCTGTACATTAGTAAATCTTAAGGAAAACATTCCCCCAGTTGCTCAAACCTGCGGCCTATCCATGAAAAGTGATACTCATGGGGTGACCCTGCTTCCGCGTAGAATCGCTCCTAACTGTGAAGGACCTGAAACACTTCTTACATCAAGAAGATGAAAGTTCTACTCAGAGCTGGCAGCACAATTTCTGAATGACTGATTTTTTCTTCTTCACGTCCTATTCTTGCAGTGTGCGTTTTAAAGAAGGGCAAGCTAACTTATTAAAGTATAAATTTATAAGTAAATATCAATTGAGTAAAATTCCACTTTTAATATGCTATAAAGATAACTGGCACACTTATAGAAGTACAAAATTTAAAATTTTTCCAGCAACATTGTCATTTAAATGGATGTTTTTCCTCATGTAAGGAAAGATGTCCTTGTGAATAAATTGCTTCCACATTCTATTAGCATGGCCTTGTTAGCAACCCAGCCAGTTTAATAAAAAAATGCAAAGTAGACAATAGAACATAAACCCAGGAAATGTCCTGTAGGAGCAGCAGTGGTTGTTCCAAACGTCTAGTCTTATCTCCTCCTCGGGCACCTGGGCTTCACTTGCCCTTTATTGCTCTGCAATTACTTTGATCTGCTGAGTTGTGTAAAATTAAGCATTTTTAAATAAGCGTGTCATATTCCTTTACGTCTAATTTCAGTCTGCGCCGGTGGAATTCTGTCTGCTCCTTTATCACACAGCACTTGCTACAGGCCAGTCTCAGATTCAACCCTGCAAAGTTAAATGCCAGCCAACACGGTTACACCTGAATCTGGTCAGCACAACCAACTCTGGGCAAAGCCCCCCTGGGCGTGGGGGCCTCTGGTCAGCTCTCCGCTGACTGACGTGAGCGAGCACCTCAGCTCCTTGCCTGGAAAACAAGGGTCCTGGCTTGAAATCCACAGGACTCCTTCCTCCAAACGTCTGCCATCCCAGGACTCATTTTCCACATGTCAGATGGGATGTACTAGCTGAAGTCACTCCCTCCATGAAGGTGGCAGTGGCTTTGGTAACAAATACAAGCATAACCCAAAGGAGTCAACATTTAAGGAAGAAACAGACATGATCCAGACCTGTTGATGCCAGGAGAGAGAACTGAAAGAATTCCTCACCTTGAAGGGGGTAAATCCGATTAAGACAAGAAGGCCTTAGGAAGCACATAAAGCAAAAAGCCAAAACACAGATGCACAAGCATAGATACAAGAGCCCAAATGGCATGAATGTGAACAGTTGCCAGGAAAAGGCGGGAATGTCAGGAGGAGCTAATCAGGAAGATTTCCTGCAATGTCTGCATTGAGTGAGTCATTGGAAGGAAGGTCTATGGCCTAGGAAAGGGGAGGCGAAGTAAAGGTACAGAGGCATAAGCAAATAGTTAAAGGGCAATGTAACTATACACAGGGGTTTCCTCCCCACAGACGTACACCCTCAGGGTAGGTGAGGCTGCATGTGTTCATGAAGCTGGTCAGGTTCACGTACACTGAAGGGCAGAGGCAGGAGACCAGCTGTCTGGGTGCCCTGAGGCTGATTCACAGCTCACACAGCCACAGGCCTCCACCTCCAAAGTAGTGACTCCCTGATCCCACACCTCCCAGGCACATCTCGGGAGCTGACCAGGAGGGAACCATTAGACCACATGTTGCTCTGCCCAATCACTGTGACCTGGCTTCTCATGTGACTTTCCTCAGTAGCACTGCCCCCAGGAGGAGACCCCTTAGCACACAATGAGAGGCAGCAACAAGCTGCTCAGCGGAGCCCCTCACTCAGTGGAGTCCCTGCTGCTGCCTCGCCTCCCTGTTGTGGCTGCAAGAAGAGTCAGGTCCTTGTCCAATGTTCCCAACACCACTTACTGCCATTTCTAAGTCCACGATCTTCCAATAAAGCACACTGAAGGGTCCCGATGGCCAGGCAGGAAGGGACGTGCCTGGGAGCCTGCCCTAGCTTCCGAGTTATCACCACTTTGTGAAGACCTGTATGTTTACCCATTTTACCACAAGGACTTATTTTTTTATTCTTGTCGCGAGAGTAACGTGTTAGAGTGAGACGCTGCCCCGTTGCTGCTATGAACTGCATGTGCACAGCTCAGCCCATCTCATGCAGTGCCCACACCTGCCCCTTCCAAGCCCTTTAACTTCGCTTCTCTCTCCGGCTTCCCTTGCTATTGCTCACAGCCCAGCTGGGACGTAGCCCTCAAAAAAGTGACAACCCCCGTTCGGTTCCCTTTAGCTTCCTTCCCTTTTCATTATCTGCCAGTGTTTTAACTCTTACTTGCCTCACCAAGTTTCTTATTCATTAGCCTTACTGTGCGGCCCCTTTCTCCGGCTAAATTCCTTCTGAGCTTTCTGTGCCGCAGCTAACCCATTTATTTCTGTCTGCTTTTAAACACATTTGTGTAGTTAAAACCGGCAAATAAAATCTTGATGGAAAACAGGTGAGTTTATAGGAGAGTCAAACCTGTGTTGGCACTTGAGTCTCAAATTGAACATCAGAGACCACTTTACAGTTTTTAAAGAAATGTACATCAGGCCGGCTCGTCGGGGCCAGTGAGCTCTAAGGAGCACTGGGATGAAATAATAAGCACACAAGTGAATGTCTTCAGGGCATTTACGAAAACCTGTCAATGCCTCTGACAAGTCCGTGTTTGGTGATTTCTAGACAGCAATTTTATCACCACTCTCAGTGTAGAACCGGGCTCCCCGCCCGTCTGCACACACATCTCATTAGCGTTGATGGCTACACCTAAGGAGCCTGCGAGGCGGGTGAGGGGAGTGAAAAAGCTGAGAGAAGATGCTCTAATGTTCTGCAGCCTTTAGACTAGCAGTCTGCTCCATATGAAGTTCCTGTAGACGTGTCCAGTACAACACAGTGGGAGCCGAAGCCCACCTCGCAGCTCCTCCCACACAAGACAAACGTGCCCTCTCACTTCTCAGGCCAGGGAGCTCCGGGCTCAGGAACAAGGGGCTACACTTTCCCGAGGACCGTTTTCAACAGACGCGAAGGCCGTGCAGGAGAAAGCAAGGGCCCTTGGGAAACAACTGAGTTGCTCCTGAGGACATTTCTCTCAGTGGTCTCTCCCTGGGCACCCTCCAGCCCGTTCTCCTCTTTCAGTGTCATCCCAGCGAGCGGTGCAGATGGGCCTGCCTCCTCTCGGGAGAGCTCAGCCTGGGAGCCTGGGCTCAGAGAAGAGGACCATTTTGTCCCTCTCGGGTGTTCCTACCTTGTCACATGAAGAGATGCCCCGTCGCCTTCCCAGTGTCCAGGAGGAAGCCTCACTCCTTCCTTCCACTCCACTCCCTCTTCCGCTTGAAGGCAGGAGGCAGAGAGAGTCCCCTCACTCCTCAGGCCGCCCAGTGGCACCTGGAGGCGGTCTGGTCCTCCCTGGCTTTCAGCTGGGGAGGCTCCTCCCACGCCTATTGGAACACATGCACCTGAGGCCACGCCTCCACTTACAGAGCGCACCTACCCACCTGCAGCAGGAGCAGCACCTGGGCGGGGTCACTGGAATGGTTGGCTTTGCCAGGAGTTTAAAATAAATACCTACAATCTTGGTTTAAATAAAACAACTTATCCTATCGAATAAAAGAGAAACATGCAAATTGACCACACCTCCACTATGCCCACAAGCCACGCCCACAGGCCATGCCCAATGGCCAGTTGGGATTATGCAAATTAACCCAACAAAGATGGTGGGTTAATTTTCATACACAGGTGCCCAGTGGCCTAGGTCCTGGGAACATCCTAGGGACCCAGCAGCTCAAAGCGTGCAGGCCCCAGTGTAGGCCCTGAGTGGCCTCCATCCCAGAACACCCTTGGCCACTCCTGGCCTACTGGCCTTGGTGCCATGTGGGGGGCAGCAGAGGGCCCTGCCCAAGCCACAGCTGAGGCTTGAGCAGGGCCTGAGCAGAGGGGAGGTGGGGTGGCCTTGTCCAAGCCTCAGGCAGAGGCTTGAGCAGATCTGGGAGGCCCTGCCCAAGCTGCACTGGAGGTTTGAGCAGGCCGGGAGACAGGGGGTGTGCCGGCCTCGGCTTTCCAGCAGTTTTGCCTCTGTGGGTGAGCTACGGAGGAAACACCTTTTCTGACAGCTCATTGGCTAAGCTCCTTGTTTGCCACTGGTAATGTTCTTGGTAACTTGAGTAACAGGAATCCAAAGAGGTGATCTAGGGTTTTTCCACATCACTCCTGGAGGAAAAAAACGAAGGTCTGCTGCTGGAGGGCTAAGAAATATCATATCCTGCCCTAGCCGGTTTAGCTCAGTGGATAGAGCCTCAGCCTGCCCACCGCAGGATCCAGGTTGATTCTGATCAAGGGCATGTACCTAGGTTGCAGGCTCCTCCATGGCTGGGGCCCAGGTCAGGGCTAATGTAGGAGGCAACCAATCAAAATGTCCCTCTCACATTGATGTTTCTCTCTGTCTTTTCCTCTCTCTTCCACATTCTCTAAAAATCAATGAAAACATATCCTCAGGTGAGGATAAAAATAAAAAGAAGAAGAAATGTCATATCCTATAAAAGACACATCTTGAAAATGCCTAAAGAAAGTTGTCATTTTTTCATGCTGAAGGGACTAGAGTCCTATTGATGAAAACACCTTTGATGGCTGTGGTGGCTGGCAGTGGCTGCAGCCACAGGGTGATGGGGCTGGTGACTTCCCCTGATCAGCCGGGTCACCTCCCACGGAGGCGACTGGCAGTGGGCCTAAGCCATCAGTAGGACATCCCTGAGGGCTCCATCTGTGAGAGGGGGCAGGCTGGGCTGAGGGATACACACCCCCTCGTGCACAAATTTCGTGCACTGGCCCCTAGTAAATACAGAAAACAGTAATGAATAAAGGCTACACAGTAGAAAATTTCATAGCATTATTTATCCATAAATCAAATAAGCATAATGCAATTTAGGATAAATAAAACAATGTAAACAAGAAAAAATTGAAAGATTACCTCAGAATTCTAGGCAGTGAATCAGTGGACTTGAAGAGGCTAAATTTTTTTTTTCTCTAAGTACCTGAGTCCTCAAAGGAAGTTCAGATCCTGAGAGAATTTCGCAAGGCACATTTTAATCTCAATAATTAATTTTCATGAAAGCATATATGTATAAATATGTAATTATACACTGAAGTATATTTTATTTAATGAATAAATATTATAGATTTACATATCTATATGTGTGCATGTACTTACTGAGGAAAAGTATCTTTTAAGTTTTAAAATTGTGTTATAGATATACTAGGGGCCCGGTGCACAAAAATTTGTGCACTCGGGGTGGAGGGAGTCCCTCAGTCTGGCCTGTGCCCTCTCACAGTCTGGGACCCCTCAGTGGATGTCCTATGATGGCCCCAGTCTGCCAGGCGCCTTTTGTGTGTGTGTGTGTGTGTGTGTGTGTGTGGCCACTGGGGACCTGCCCCCAGCTGCATCTGAGGCTTGGAGCAGTCCTCCTGTGTGTGTCTACCTGCTGGGGACCTGCTACCAGGCACACTGTGGAGGCTTGGATCAGGCACCCCCTCTATGTTGATCTCTCAGACTCTTGCCCTCCCCTGCATGTTGTTCTCTTTTTTGAGCTGTGGCCAGGGCTGGGTGCTGCCTGCCTCCCAAGCTTGCCTACTGCCCATCTTCCTCCAGCCACCAGAAAGCAGGGAAAACCCTGCCTCGTGGTCAGGCCAGCCTTTTCCTGCTCCCTGATCC
>PVJC01054269.1:0-10543 GCA_004026665.1 Murina feae | reverse complement strand
CACACACTGTTGCTTTGACAATGCCCGTCGGTTTCCTCCTCTCTCCTTCTTCCATTTCCTCTTCTTGATTTAATGAGGATCACACATCTTACACTCACCGCCTGAAGTACCTTCTGTGTTACGTCCTTGAGAAAAAAGTACATTATTTATTTTTCTACTTATAACAGTTCTACTTATGCATGTTCACTGAATAAAAATCTGGAAACCGTGAGAAAGTACAAAGAAGGAAATAAAAATCACCCTCAACTTCACGCCCCAGATCTGCCTCTGCTAGCATTTGGGTGTGTCTCTCGGGGTGATGGGCCGTCTCATTCTCGGAATCCTCAGGCGTGGCTCTGGGGCAGTGTCACACCGCTGCCCAGGCCCCACGATGCTGGGGATGGGGGCGCCCTGGAGCCCTCGCGCCCCAGCTGTGACTGGGGGGTCTCAGGGGTCGGACCCACCTTTACTGCACGCTTGAAGCAGGTAGGATTTCAACTCTGTCCTCAGCACCTGCCAACAGCAGGCCCAGGATCCCGCCTTCCTTCCCCTCCCTGCCCCCAGCCAGTCCAGGCTTTGACTCTGGGCCTCTGTGCTGTACTGGAGGGTGACGGCACCCACCGGCCCTGTGCCCCGGGCAAGTCACTCATCTCTAAACGAGCCCCAGGGTGGCTCTTGGTGCATAGTAGGTGCTATGTGACTTTCAGGTAGTGTCAATATAGTTCTGAGTTGTAGGAAGTGCTGGCAGGTATGTGCCGTTTAGCATTGTAAAGTTTGGACCGAGAAGGGAACGTTTCTCCCCGTCTCACTCTCCAGAAGCAAGCCGCCCTCCCGCTCCTTCTCCAGAAGTTCTCTTTTATGCACATTATTCTGCAGCATCCTCGCTCACTCAGAATAGCACCCCCGGCTAGTCCCGGTTCCCTGACGCCAGATGGAGATGTCAGAAGAGAGAGAGAGAGAGAGGGAGGGAGGGCTGTTCGAAGTCTGACCCAGGCCCTCCTGATGGACAGTTAGGCTGTTCCCACTTTTTTCTTACGCAAAATGCAGCACGGAGCATCTTTCTCTGGTTTCTCACCCTTACAGGGGCAACCTAAGCATGAGCTGATCGTCACTGCTCTGGGGGTGATGGCCCGCCCTTGCTGGGGCACTGGCTTCTGAGTGGCTCTAGTGCGTCACCCAGGAGGACCCCCCCCCCCAGGAGGGCAGGGACAGCAGTGCAGGCTGGGTGAGAACACAGGACTCACGTGACTGGAGCCCCCTGTTCACCGTTTCCTTTGAAACACGTATTAATATTTAAACGCTTTTCTCGTGAAGAATTTCCAGCACACAGAAAAGGCACAAGAACAGTCCAACATGAACCCACACGCTGACCATCTCCACGGAATCGCTGTTGACGCTTGTGTTACTTTTCTGTATTAGATCTCTGTCTCTCCCTCTCTGTTTTGGCCGAAACATTTCAAAGTAAGTTGTGAACATCATGATGAACAATCATTTCCTAATTATCATCTAATAAATTAATTTCCAAATTTCCCGAGTTGTCCTCCAAATATATACATACATACTCGTGTATGTACATATATATACATCCATAGATATGCACGTATGTACATATATCGTTTTACTAACCCGGTGGATCACCATCCTCTTCTCTTCCTACCCAAGCCTGCCCCTGCACCCCCCCCTCCCCCCCCCCAGTGGTCAAGTTTCGCAGCCTGCAGGCCCTGAGGGGGTGAGGGTGGGGGTGGGGGTGGGGGTGAGGTGGGGCAGCATTTCCCTGTTAGGGAGGGACTGGGAGCCAGACAGCGGCCACCTCCAGCTCAGGGTGCTGAGTGGGGCTGGAGGGCAGAGCGGGGTGAGCATGGCTCCAGGCCCCTAGACTGGCAGTGGCTGGGGCAGCTCAGCCAGGGCTCCCGAACCCAGTCCTTCCCGTCGGGTGCTTTTGGGCAGAAGGGAAAACATCTGTGGGCACAGCTCCCAGGGCTTCGCAGGGGCATCAGGCTGGTGTCGGCCAGGTTCCACGACAGCTCTTTGTGCAGGGCACCAGCTGTGCGGCCACGAGCGCCCCGGCTGGGGGGGGGCGGGCAGTGTGGCCAGGAAGGCAGCGCGGACGGAGCTTCCAGCGCGAAGGGGCCAGGGCCGTGGAGCAGAGCCGGCCACACAGCAGCCGCAGCCGCAGCCGCAGCGATGGTGCTGGCCGACGGGGTGTTCACGGGAGCCTGGTCTGCGCCAAGAGCTGTGCCCAGTTCTCTCGATTCTCCTCACGCACCTGCGGGGCTGGTGCCAGCGTTACCCTCACTTTAGGGACAGGAGCAGAGGTTCAGGGGGGGCTCAGTTGCTTGTTCAGGCTGCACCGCTCCTGGGGGCTGACTCAGGGCTGCATCCTGGGATTTTGGCTCCAGGTTCTGCGCCTGAAGAACTGGCCCACGTGGCAACTGCCAGGGCCCAGGAGCCCAGTTCAGGGCCGGGCAATGGGGTCCCGGTGAGCAGGTCCTGGGTGGAGCTGAACCTGATTTCAAACAGGGCCCTGCCCGCTCCCAGCCGTCGTCACTGCCGAGGGCTGTTCTCAGCCCTTGGGGTCCCCAAGCAGAAGTCGTGTCACCGGGAGGGAAGGGGTCAGGAAGGTATTGGGGTTCTGTGACTGGGGTCCTCCCTGCAGCATCAGATGAAGGGCAGCCTGGCACGCAGGAAGCGAGGCTGGGTGTGGCCCACGCGGGACCCAGCCACCCTGGCTACCCTGGCCAGGGGAGCGGTCCCACGGGCTGGGGAGCAAGACTTGCCCTGGGCTCCCCCAGAGGACGGGTTAATGCCCATGGCTCCCCCTCCTTGGCCATGACAGTCGGCTCGGGCCCCTGGGGCTGTGGGGCTGGTGGATGACGTCACAGAGGATTCCCTAAAGGAGCAGGGGGTGTGGACGAGGGGCAGATTCAGATACTGCTGGCCCTGCTGTCACCCCACGGCCCGGCTGACCTTCAGATAATAGACCGCCTGCCCGGACGCTGGCTCCCGGCTCCGACCGCACTCCAGCTGGGGGAACCGGTTGTTCACGGTGACAGGTCCCCTGCAGAGGCCCCACCGTGCTGCTGGTGTAACTGGGCTGACAGGAGATCAGGCAGCGGACCCAGAGACACGTACACTGGCTCCTGCTTGCTTGTTTTGGAAGGGAAGGCAATCAGTAGGCATTGTTGGCTGCTGCCCCAGCTATGGAGGCTCCGAGGAGAGGAGGGGCAGCCCTGGGTGAAGGTAGGCACAGTGGGTGGTGTCAGATGGAGCCATTGCTCTGAGGGGAGATGGGACCCTCACTCCCAGAGAGGAAACCGCGGCTCAGAGGGGTCAGCGGTGAGCCCAGGGCCACACGGTTCCAGGCAAAGCTTCCATGTATGACTCAGTGGACACCGGGCTTTCCAGGCCACTCGTGCCGTCCTTCTGGGGACAGCCCTGCCCTCTCCTCTCCCTCCGTCCCTGCTCTCACCCGCATCCGTATCCCACTCTCCTTTCTGCCTGCAGGGCTGGGGGCCCTGGGACTTCAGGCCCCACAACTGCTCCCTCAGTGGCCCCTCCCTCCCTCCCTGCCCCTCAGGCCCTGCCCCATCTCTGCTGGACCTGCTTGCGCTCCCTCCCTGCGGCTCCTGCTCCAGCTTCCTCCACCCCCTTGGCACAGGCCTCCCATGGTCCCTGCTGGTGGTATCAACACGACAGGAAAGATAACGCTGTAGCAGGCACAGGGCTCAGCTACAGCGTCACCGGGCCTCCTGCAAGCCCAGGTGTGGGGAACAAGGTCTCCTCCTGCCGCCCAGCGGGAGCTGGCAATTTTAGAAAATGAGGAGGATGTTTTGATTAAAAAATATATATTTTATTGATTTCAGAGAGGAAGGGAGAGGGAGCGAGAGAGATAGAAACATCAATGATGAGAGAGAACCATCGGTTGGCTGCCTCCTGCACACCCCACACTGGGGGTCGAGCCTGCAACCCGGGCATGTGCCCTTGACTGGGAATCAAACCGAACCTGGGCCTCCTGGTTCCTAGGTGGATGCTCAACCACTGAGCCACACTGGCTGGCCCTTTTGATGGTTTTGGTAGTTGGTCAAGATGCTAGTGGTGTGTCTGTGTGAGTGTGTTGAATGTGTTTTGAGTGGGTGTGTTGAGTGTGCGAGCGTGGTTTGAGTGTGCTGAGTGTGCAAGTGTGCACGTGCAAGTGTCAAGTGTGTCGAGTGTGTTTAAGTATGAGTGTGTAAGTGTGAATGTGTGGTGAGTGTGAGTGTGTTTAAGTGTGAGTGTGCAAGTGTGATTGTGAGAGTGTGTTGAAGTGTGAGTGTGTAAATGTGAGTGTGTGTGACTGAGTGAGTGTGTGTGCTTGCGTGTGTCAGGCACACGTGCATTTTTCTCCACCTTTATCCGATTTCTGGCAGCTCTGCTGACTCTGTTCCCTAGACTTTCCGGAGTCTTCCTGGTTAGCGGGCGTGGGATTCACTGTGTGAGGGGGTTTAGTGCCGCCCATAAAACACCACTTCACCACTGTTTTCTTTTTCCCTTTCTCCCTCAGCCCCTGCCTTGCTCCCTAGCCGGGTTTCTCCCCTCCGTGTGGCCAGATATAAAAATAAATACAGCCACTGCAGGAGGAAACGACCTGGGTCAGGGGGGCCTTTTGCGTGGGCCCGATCGCTGACAGTCCCACGCTTCCCCTTCACCGTTTCTCGACCTGAGACTTTCTTTGCCTGGGCGTCGGCCTCTTAGATCCCAGGGTGTTGGGGGGCCACCGTGCAGAGCCATCGGCCCCCAGTTTCTCGCTTGGGTTCTGCTGGCTTTGTGCTTTTATTTCTCTTTCGTTAGAAAAGCAATGGACGTTTGTCCCTAAAACTGTAAACAGTGCAGACACGGAGGCCCCTCGTCGTGTCCGAGTCTCCCGAGAGGAAGGCCATGGCTTGCGCTGTCTGGAAGCAGTGAGAGATCGTGCCCCTTCTGGAACGTGCGTTGTGTCAGACCCCCGTTTTGAACCCTCCCCGCGCAGGCCCTTGGTCAAGGTTGAGTGAATGAATGAATGAACGGGAAGAACGGAGCTGTGCTGAGCAATCTGCCCGGAGCGGGCAGTTCATCCCGGAAGGCTCATCTGCAGCCACACCAGCGTCTGTTTAGGGAGGGGGCCCCACCCCTTCCTCCTGTGCTACGGACCGTTGGTTTTTTGGAGCTTAGTTTTTCCATCTGCAGGAGGGGCTATTGCCTGCCAGCTCCCATCCCAGACCGTGGAGGTCCGGGAAGAAGGCAGGAGGGAAGGCCTGGGCCAGGGCTGCGTGGGAAAATCACAGGGCTGCTGCTTCCTTTAACACCCCCATGATCTCTCCAGATGAGGAGGAAACTGTCTGGAAATTACCCACCGTGATGGCCAGGAGCTCCAATGTTTTAATTTTTTATAACAAGATTGTACGGAGGTTCCACTTTTGGGCTGAAAATAATAGATATATAGTCATCAGCCCCTACAACCCGGAGGGCATGTATTTGAGGCAACAGACCGGGGACCAGCCCAGCGTCAGTGCCTGAATGCTTGTGGTGCCAGGAGCTCACTCTCTAGCGGGAGCAGCAGCAGCCCATTTCGCCGCAGCTGAGGGTGAGCGTTGGCTCAGGAGAAGGAAGCACGTTGGTTTCCCTGGCATTTCCAGCCCGAAGACGAGGGGTTTGTCTTCGGAGCAGGAGCCCTTTGCGCCTCCTGGCTTTGCTCCTGGGGTCAAGCTGCCAGGAATGCCCTTCCCACCCTCCACTGCTCAGCTAACCTTTACCCAGCACCCCGCTGGGGGCAGCACCCTGCACCCTTCCAGAGCCCCTCCTGCTTCCCTCTCGATCAGCACAAACTGCGTCGCCTGAAATGTGAGTGTCCCCATGGGTCCCACCTGCTTCTGCGGGGTGTGGAGCGTGGTGGCCGGCCCCAGGTTAGAGGGAAGTCCTACAGTGTGCGAGGCCTACCAAGTGCTGTACAGACTTGACCTCATTTAATTCTGCCAACAACCCCACAAGCAGGTTCTC
This sequence comes from Murina feae, assembly GCA_004026665.1. Classification (NCBI taxonomy): domain Eukaryota; kingdom Metazoa; phylum Chordata; class Mammalia; order Chiroptera; family Vespertilionidae; genus Murina; species Murina feae. The sequence continues at coordinate 4,552 of PVJC01054269.1, read as the reverse complement.
ACTCATCCCAGCAGGAGGCTCTGGGGCTGGAGGAGGAGAGTTCCCGGGGCCACTGGGCTAGTGAGGGGCTGGGCTGGGCTTCGACGCAGCTGCTTCGGGTGCCTCCCCTGACCCTCTCTCTGTTCCAGCCCCTACGTCAGCCATTGACAGACGAGGAGGCGGTCCCACGGCCACTTCTCCATTCCGAAATGACCGAGAGGCGAGGCCGGGGCGGCGGGTCTGACCACAGAGTGACAGGTGTTTCCACGAGTGGAAGTGAGCGCTGAGCCTCGACGCATATTGTCATGTTCCCTTTTTACTCTTTCCCTGGGGTGGTGAGTCCAGTCATGCTTTCGTTGCCCTGATGTGCATGTCTATCGCCCACAATCTTTTGAAACATATATATTTTTACTGATTTTTAGAGAGAGAGGAAGGGAGAGAGAGGGAGACATCGATGGGCTGCCCGCTGCAGGCCCCCTACTGGGGGTGGAGCCCACAACCTGGGCGTGTGCTCTGACGGGGACTTGAATGACAGCCTTTCCAGCGCACGGGGAGACGCCTGAGCCGAGCAGCCAGGGCTCTTGCCCGCCATCTTTTGCTGCTCTCTAGGTTTTTGTTGTTGTTTTGTTGGCAGAGTACTTTCCAGTTTGCATAGCACGGTCATTAGCTCAGTGGATCTTCCCAGCAAACCCGGGACCTGGGACCGCTGGACAGATGGAGACTTGGAGAGTCCAGCGATGACGACGACATTTAGCTACTTTTATTGAGCCCTTGGCGTGCTCTGCGTCTGTGAAAACGGCGCTAAGCCACTCTATGCACCGCTCCTGCGATCCTCCCGACAGCTATGTGAGGTCGGCAGTGTTATCATCCCTATTTCAGAAACAGGGAAACTGACGCTCAGAGAGGAGAATGACTTGCCCAGGGTCACACAGCAGCAAATCCAGGCCCAGGGCCCACCTCTTGAGTCTTAGGTCAGTGTTCTAACCAACTCTTGAGAATAGCCATAAAACTGAAAAAAATTTACTATATTTCAAGAAATCTGGGGTAGGGGAGGAGGGGGGAAGGCCAAGGGGAAAAAATGGAGACTTATTTAACACTCTTTGTAATACTTTAAGCAATAAAACAAAATTTAAAAAAAAAAGAAATCTACAACACCATTGAATATAGACATGCCACTATTTTACATTCTGTAGGAAATAAAAATACTGTCAAATAAACTGAGACAATACTTTCTTATTTAGAATTTTTTTATTAATAAAATACCTTTTTATTAGACATCGATGCTTAATATAATATATACACACACACATATAAAACTCTTGTGCATTCATAAAAGGAATATTTATATGAAAATAAGTGTTTATTAAATAAAGTTTATATGGACATGAACTTCGTTACATTCAAAATCCGGCTTTGACTAAGCATGCTCATGCTTTTCACACAACACTGTCTTCTGTTGGCACAGAAGTGGTGGTTACCCAGACTTCTCTCTCTGTTTTAAAAACACTGAGCTAGCCCTGGCCAGTTCGGCTCAGTGGATAGAGCATCGATCCATGGACTGGAGGTCCTGGGTCCAATTCTGGTCAAGGTCACATACCTCGGTTGCAGGTTCCCTAGCCTTGGTTGGGGTGTGTGCAGGAGGCAACCAATCGACGTGTCTCTCTCTCACATTGATGTTTCTCTCTGTCTCTCCGTCTCCCTTCCTCTCTATCTAAAAGTCAATGGAAAACTATCCTCGTGTGACGATTAAACAAACAAACAAATAAAAAACACACAAAAAAACCCCACATTGAGCTAAAGCTGACATAAAATAAAGTGCACAAACCTTAAGCATATCTGATGAGGGTTTTTTTTTCATGTCCATGTATATCTGTAATCAGTGGTGAGCTAATTGTTAAATAGTCAGGAATGTTGCAAGCTGGCTTTTAAACTGTCAGTCACCTAAAATCAGCTACAATAGGAATATTTACACCACGGCAATTGGCAACTGCTACGATGCAGGGCTGTTTATCCCCTTCAATGGTACACCACTGAGCCTGACTGAACCACTGCTGTATCCAATACTCCTTTGGGACCTCCTCTACTCCTCTCCACCAAAGGGGCCACTCTGAAGCAGAATTTCTTTTTTTATTATTATTAAAAATATATTTTTTTATTGATTTGAGAGAGAGGAAGGGAGAGGGAGAGAAAGAAACAATAAAGATGACAGAGAATCATTGATCGACTTCCTCCTGCATTTCCTCCCACCCCTCGCCCCCTCCCGCCACCGGGGATGGAGCCTGCAAACTAAGCATGTGCCCTGACCAGGAAATGAACTGTGACCTCCGGGTTCATAGGTTGGTGCCCAACCACTGAGCCACATTGGCCAGACTGAAGCAGAGTTTCTTAAAAGAATGCAGAGCTGCACAGGGAGCCACGGCAGCAGTGCTGGGTCCTTACCGCTGTGCGGCCCTCCCCACTTCGACACCCACGGGAGGAATGCTGCCCAACACGTCTGCCTCCCCACCTCCCCTCCCTGCACCCACCATCGTCTGGGTCCCAGAGGGTAAGAGAATGCGCCTCTATTGTCTCCAGGGTTTCCTTCCGAGCCACACAAACCCCTTCCAGAGCAATGTTCGGCCTGAGCTGGCAATGACAGCTCCATCCAGAGGCCCCTGGCCAGAAGCCACTGTAAATAAGACGCACCCAATTTCGGAGAGAATACAGTGAAGATGGTGCCTCTCAGGCCGCTGAATCAGAGTGCATCGTTGCCCTTCGCACACCTTCCCAGACGGAAGTGGATTTCTTTGAGACGCGGCTTGTCCTGCTGACCAGGCCCGGTTCCCTCACGACCAGCAGTCCCACTGGCCGGCTTGTTCCTGGACAAGCGGTGTCTGCCCATTTTTTCTGGGGTCCGTTGGTGGCCCCGACCTGGAGAGAAGGGCCGGACGCTGTGGGAAACCCCTGGTCCTCACGCTGCTTTTGGGGGGCAGAGGAAGCCTGGGCTTGCGCCCTCTGGGGGCTGTTCAAGGGGTACTTTATGGGGTGGCACCTCGGACACACCCCTGTGAAGACTGTTTCAGGGTCAGCATGGGCTTCCCGGCCCGGCTGTGACTGGGTTTTAATCACCCGCGTTCCCTTGGAGCCCAGCAGCCCCCTGGCAGGGGCAAGTGGCCAGGAAGTAAGTGAATGAATGAGCTCACAGCAGACACCACGCGCACACGCAGACTTCACTGCAGCCGCCGGACTCACTGCCCTAAAACAGTCACTTCCCCGTAAACAATCAGGAGCCACTGGGGTGACGATGCAGAATGGCTTCCCATGAGCGCAGAGGGGTTGATGCCACAGACTCTGAGGGGTTCCCTGAGCGTATGTTATGTGACCCCTTTCGGGGTCCAGGATGTCCCTTCCTTCTGTGACTTGGTTTAGGTGACCTTTCCTCACCCTGCCTGCTGGGGTCAAGGCCTGGGTCCCGGGGCGGGGCAGGGAGTGGCAGGGAGGACCAGGCTGAGACCGGCTCCCGAGGCTGGGAAGGGGTGGCAGGAACTGGCATCCACATTGGAGTGGATCCAGGGCAGCAGGTTTCCTTAAAACCTCAGAATGGGCAGGGAGATTGCAATGAGTTTGCAGGAGAGGGAGGGACCGGTCCCAGTGGGTGCGTCAGGGCTGGGGGAACTCAGCGGAAAGCGTGCTCCCCGCCCGCGTGTGAGGAGTCTCCCACCTGGACCAGGACACCTGGCTCAGGTCCCAGCCTTGTCACCTCCTGTCCTCATGACTCCAGGACAGCTTTCTCTGGGCCTCCGTTTCCCCAGCTGAAAAACCAAGGTAACGCTGGTCCTGAAAACATCCCGGCTATGGTTGTGGGAATAAGTAAAATGTGCTCACATGACACCGAGTCCTTGACCTGGGGCCACTCCCAGAGCACTTGATGGGCATTAATCCAGTGGTCCTCAGAAGGGTGGTCCAGCAGCCAGCAGAGTCCTCCTCACTTGTGAACTCATTGGAAATGCAAATTCTTGGGCTCCTGCTACATTTGAAACCCCGGGGATGTGGCCAGCCTCTAGCATTGTAACAAGCTCTCCACGAGATTCCATTGTGCCTAAAATCTGAGAAACATGACATTAGCTCAAGAGCCAGCCCGTGCATCCTTCTCGATGGGTATTGTTAACACGAAGGTTAAAAGCCTCGTGATCCCAGTGGGTCCCCATATCTCCAGACTCAAAGGTGTTTTTTTTCAAAGATTTATATACTGCCCTAACCGGTTTGGCTCAGTGGATAGTGCGTCGGCCTGTGGACTGAAGGGTCCCAGGTTCAATTCCGGTCAAGGGCACGTACCTGGGTTGAGGGCACATCCCCAGTGGGAGGTATGCAGGAGGCAGCTGATTGATGTTCCCCTCTCATCGATGTTTCTAACTCTCTATCCCTCTCCCTTCCTCTCTGTAAAAAATCAATAAAAATATATTTTAAAAAAGATTTATATACTATACAATAAACCCATTTACAAAGTGGATAATCCAGTGTTTTTTAGTATAGTCACAACTATTACCACTAGTTCCAGAATATTTTCATTGCCCCTCCCCCCACCAAATTGTAC
>PVJC01054268.1:0-10545 GCA_004026665.1 Murina feae | reverse complement strand
TGCCGTGGGCGTGGGGGGAGCAGGCGGCTGGGGCAGCCTTACTGCGGATGTTGAGCTTCTCCCAGGAGCTGTGGTTCAGGCTCCAGCTAAGGTAGAGGAGGCCCGTGTCCTCCTGGATGCGGATCCAGTCGTTCTCGTGCAGCCGTTTGCGGTAGGCGCCGTAGAGGTGCTGGCCGAGGCGGAAGCTGGGCACCTCATCGGGGGCGTCGCGCAGGGCGTGGACGTAGAGCAGGGGCGTCCCGGCCGGCTGGTCCACGTACAGCTTCTCCCAGTAAGCGTCCCTGGAGAAGTAGAGTCCCAGCGGGGCTGCGAGGAGCAGGGAATCGCGTGAGGGAGGAGGAGGTGGCGACGGAGCCCGGGGCCTCCTAGGCACACGGGCATTCCCAGCGGCTTCATTTCACACTTGGACAAAAGAGTCTCATGGAATAAAGAAACTCGCTCATTTAAAACTCTGAACTGAGCAGGACTTTCTCACCTGCAGGTCCAAGAACACCGACCGACACATGCTTATTTGTATAGTTAAACACTCGTTGAAAATGTCCTGCTTTCAAACAGAAAGAGGAGGGAAAGGCCGTCTACAGCAGCTGCAAAACCATCCCCCATCCCCCACGCGCGATGAGCACGGGACCCACGCGGATGGGGCTCCCCGCAGGCTTCTGAACACGTCACCTGGAGCCGGGTTTCCTGTGTACAACACGCTGCCACACGGGCTGGACAGGCAAGAGTCGCCAGAAATGAATAAAGTACTTTATAAGAAAGAAGCACACTTTTCTCTAAAGTTAAACACACTCCTACCACATGACCCAGACATTCCACTCCATTTGTCTAAGAGGAATGAACACACTCGTCCATCAGATGACGTACTCACAAATGGCAGGGTCATTCACAGCCCTGAGCCAGAAGCAGCCCCGATGCCCTCCAAGGGTGAGCTGGCAAGTCCGTGTGTACCACAGCGTGGCACCCTAGGCAGCAATATAAAGGGGCGAGCTAGCGACACACACGATGACTTGGGGCGGTCTCAGACATCAGGCACAAACTCTCGCGCAAGAGTCAGGCACAAACGAATACATAAGGCACCATCCTAGACTGCTTTTAGGGGACAGAAATCCGACTGGCTACCTGTTGGGGGGTGGCGCGGGGCAGCAGACTGGGAAGGACAGGAGAGAACGTTCTGGAGAACACAGAGGTTCCATATCCTGATGGGGTGGGGGTCACGTGGGCACGCTCATTAGTCAACAATGTACAGCCAAGGAGTGTGCATTTCCACCTACGTGAACACTGCCTGAAACCTTGCTCCCTGTGGGAAGAGCTGGGAACGCCACGGGGAAGGGAGATGCTGACCCCAGTCGGCCCGGCGGAGGGCTGTGCACCTGAGATCCCAGCTCCCAGGGCGACAGGGAACCCGGCTCGGGTGTGGGGGGGAGGGGCCAGGTGCGGGTCCACAAGACAGCACACAGGCCTGGGCAGCCTGGGTCCTCTAGAGGCCCTACACCCCCACTGAGGGGGGGTCCTTGGGAGCACCGCGGCTCGCAACCAGGCAACAGAGCTCCTGCCAGCTTGCTCTGCTGGGACGCACACCCTGGCCCTGGTCACTGGTGAGGGCCTGCTGTCTTTGGAGTGAGCCCTCCAGGAGGGCCTTGAACACAGGTCTTGGGGGGCGGGGGCGGGGCAGATGCTCTGCCCAGAAGGCTACTTGCCAGGTAGGCAGGAGCAGACCCAGTGTGGGGCTCCTCCTCTGGGGAGGGCGGCCCTCCAGCCCACACTTCCAGGGGTTCAGGGGCTGGGGGGTGGGACGAGCTGAGCTCCTGGGAGCCCCCACCCCCAAGCTGATCCAGCCCCCAACACAGACCACATCTGCAGGGGAGAATGGGCTCTGTCTGCTCCCGGCTCAGGGAGCCCAGCCCTGCAGGATCCGTGTGGGGCCCAGGCTGTGGCTGCCAAAAGGGGTTTGTGGGCCAGGCAACGACTGTGAGTAGAAACAGACCTAAATGCACTTAAAATGCCTTCCAGGTGGCGCCTGGAGCAGGGCCTGCTGCCTTAATGCTCCTCCTTGTCACAAACACTTCTGGATGGAAAAACATATGCTCCAGGGGCTGGAGGGAGAGGATGTGGGTGCAGGGCCAGTCTCAAGGGGGTGTAGCCTGGGTCGTCCCAAAGGGCCCACGCTTGGCTGAATGCTCTGTCGTCACTGTCTTGAAATTCTACTCCCACAAGGGTTTTCTTTACAAGATGTGCACAAGGGGTGCACGTCTCCATTCATACTGGGCCCCACAAAGGATGCGCCCAATCTCGGTGGGTGCATGAGGGCCTGGGAAGGGCCACTGGTGTCCATTTCCATGGCCTGCAGAGTGCTGGCCTCCTCCAAGCCTCAGTTTCTCTAACTGAACCCGAGGAGGACATGCTGGAAAGAGGAGCAGCCAGTGTGGGTGCAGACAGGCCCCCCCCCCCCCCGCACAGGTATGTACTGTGTAAACCTCTCCCTTCTGATTCAAAACCGTGGTGTGCAGGTCCCTTTACTACCCCATTTCACAGTTAAGAACACTGATCCTGGGAGGGGAGGAGAGTCACCCAAGTCCAACTGCTAGAGGTTCTACAATTCAGGCATCCTCAAACTGCGGCCCGCCGAGGACATTCATCCGGGCCGCCAGGTGTTTTTGCCGTCGCTGCCTGTCCTGCTTAAAATAAGATATGTGCAGTGTGCATAGGAATTTGTTCATAGTTTGTTTTTTAAAACTATAATCTGGCCCTCCAACGGTCTGAGGGACAGTGAACTGTCCCCCTGTTTAAAAAGTTTGAGGACCCCTGACATGGGCTTGGGGTTCAGCACAACAGCTAACGAAGTGGTGGTAGGAGTCGGGATCAAGACAGATGCTGAGGTTGCTAGAGGCCGAGGGCCAGTCTGGCTAACACCTCACCACGGGCACCTTTCTGCCGGAGAGGGTTGCTGGCACCTGCCTCAGGTACTCTGGGCAGGCCACTAGCAGGACTTGGGGAAGGCCTCCCCATGCCTTCACCTCTGATGCCACCTGGGGACAGAATCCTCCCACACCTAGTCTAACGCTGTTGCTTGCAGGCTTGGCCAGCGCCACCCGCCCGTGCACCTCGTGGCTCTGCTTCCTCAGGCTGCCTCTGGGCCCGGGCACCATGAGGGGTGAGGAGCTGGCTTTTCTCACATGGGACAGGCAGGTCCTGCACACCTGCCACAGCGACCCCGGGAAACTTCAAGGCCTGTGTGTGTGCCTGCACACGTGTATCACACTATTTGTGCACATGGGCGTGCAGGATGTGGGAACAGAGACCGAGGTCCCCAGACCCCATCTGTTCTGATCCCCAGCCCGGTGGAAAAGACGCAGAACTGACATTCAATGGGGTGAAGTGCTGTCCTACTCCCAGAAGGGTTTTGTTTACAAGCAAACTCCCCAAAGACTCTGCCAAGCAGGCACCGAAGGTTCCAGTCGCCCAGCCAGGGTTTTGCTTCTGCCTTGACCTTTTTGCAGCCAGGCAAGGCAGGTTTCAATGCTCCATACTTGGTTGGGATGTTTAATTTATTCATATTTGATGCAGATGGAACAGGCCCACGTCCTCTCCCCCCTCTGGTTTATTCAACCCTAAAGAGCACACAAGTGCACACATGCACGCCCACATACATGCACGTATATGCTCACGGCTACCCAGGACTCTCTGAGTACCCCCTCGGCAGCAAGCAGGACGCTAAGCCTCATCAGCGGAGGCCACGGTAAGTGTCTCACTCCTGCTTCTGTGCTCTGCCAGCCGCACGCAGTCCTGAAGCATCTGCGCAGCCCATGCCTGAGCCCGCCTCTCACCTTCCTAAGCTCCCAGAAGCACACACACTTCTCTGCGCCGGTCCACAGCCTCCATTCTCCTGGGCCCTCCGGGGTCTCCACCTGCTGGCCTCACGACTGCAGACCAGCCCTGGCCCTGGTCGCCCCACCAACTTTTCCATGTGCAGTGGGCTGACCCCAGCCTGGGGTGGGGGCTTCTTCCCTGGGTACCCTCCCTCTGTGAGCCTGAGGGTGCCCAGAGCTCTCAGATGCCTCACCGCTGTTCTCTCATCGCAGCTTAATAATGCTTATGTGAACTTCTTCAGTTTTAATTGCTATGTGGGTGCTATTTCCTGACTGGACCCAGACTGATACCTCTCTCTCCCTCACACACACACACAAACACACACACACACACACACACACACATCATGTGTGTGGGTTGCATTCCCACACACACATTCTCTCACACTGGTGCACACTTTCCCCAGCCCACTCTCAGTGCGGACATACTGAGCCCTCTGTGGTCCTGGCCAGTCCTGGCCATTAGGGGACACACAGCTCACCTGAGGTTCCTCTGACCTCCTTGCCACCTTGTGTGGTAGGTGTACTGCCATCTGACCACCCAGGCACCTCCTGGCCAGATGCCCTTGGTTTCTCACGCCCCCTCTGGGCCTGCCCTTCAGGCTGTTCTGAGCATCGGTGAGCCACACTCACCATGGTCCCCCTGCCACGGAGACCCACAGAGCTCCAAACAACTAAAGATGGCAACATGAAAGCTAGATTTGGGGCTCCTGAGAAAAAGGAACCGTGAAACGGTGTAGCCCAGGAAGTGTGTGTGGTCAGCAGCAGCACCTGCACGTGTGTGCAGGGCAGGCCCTTCCCCCCGGCCACACACCAGGCAGCCCACTCCTGGCCTCCCTGAGCTCTGGGAGGCGCAGGTAACGTTTTATTCAGGCCCAGCAGCCTCTTTCAGAGGCGATTTCCTAATGTTTGTTGATTATGTCTCAAGGTCCAGGAGTTCTTGTAAATTCTTTTCTTGCTAAATGTTACAATATAGCATAGTATTTTGCAGTTACAGCTCTAAACAGGATGAGCTTGCCAGGAACCCAACCAGGTAAGTGCAGCCAATTAAAAAAAAAACACAAACACGAAACTAACATGTAATTAACCAAATGGTATCTACAAGCAAAGACTAAGCCTCACTTGAGGGAGACAGCGCTTGGGGTGAATTCCCCGGCTCCTTTATATACTGGCTGCAAGTAAATAAACGACCTAACAACACTGGGTGTCAACATCCCAAGCGGGTTGTTCAGTAACATCTTCGCTGGGAATGCAGGCAGCTACCAAGGGCTCTTCCCCAGGTGGCCCCACGCCCTGCAGGCCAGCTGTCCCTGTGGAGGGGTCCCTCCAGCCTCAAGCCAGGACCCAGGCAGAGGTACTTGGCACCATCAGCCTCTCCGGATTTGGCTTGTCCACCCACGGTCCCTTCTCCTATATCCCATTCACCATTCTCTTTATTCTAGTTGAGTATTTGAGACATAGGAGGAATACATTGTATATCACATTTACCTGAAAGCAGACCCTACAGCAAACACCATGAACCATGGCCAGCCTTACCAGACACTAAGCTAAAATGCTGCACCCCACCCCCCCCAGCCCTCCCGTCCACTCCATCCCACTCACAGCAAACATGAACCTGGGTCTTGCCTGTCTCTTGCCTTTTACTGAGTCTAGACTTAAGGTGATCGCTGAAACGAACCACGGCCTAGCAGGGTCTGGTGCGTCTGCACTAAGTGAGCAAGAGAATGGGGTAGGGGAGTGTCTACCTGAAACGCAGATAACATTGTATGTCCACTGTACTTGGGAAAATTTTTAAACATTTAAAAATACTTTTACCTCATTCTTGGAAGGCACTTCAGCTGGGCAGAGTTGTCGGTTCCATAAAGGCAGACTCCAATGCAGTGGTTCTCAACCTTGGCTGCACATTAGCATCACCTGGGAATCCTTTTAAAATCCTGGTTTCTGGGCCTCCTCCTCCAGAAATTCTGTTTCTTTGTTATGGGGTGGGGCCCCAACATTAGTAACAAAGAAACAGAATTTCCGGAGGAGGAGGCCCAGAAATCAGGATTTTAAAAGGATTCCCAGGTGATGCTAATGTGCAGCCAAGGTTGAGAACCATTGCTCTCATGTCTTTGTTGCTGTTGCTGCTGAGAGCGCCACACTCATCCTAACGGTCGCCCCTGGCGTCTCTCTTCTCCACGTGCTTGAGGGCCTCCTGTCTGGAGTTCTCCAGTTTCACCACGACCACCTCCCACCTCCCACCAGCTTGCTCACCTCCCTTGCTCCTCTCCTCCTCTAGGGGACGGCAGCCAGTCCCCACTTCTAACTGCTACCACTGCAGACACGGCAGTGCTCACCAGCTCACCAGCCCACACCTCAACCCCAAGTGCCAGATGTGTCTCCCCATCGAGCGTTCCACTGCCATGGCCTAGTGTGGCTTAGAGGATGCCCTCCCCCACTCCTCCCCCTCTTCCCACCCCAGTCCAGGCCCCTCTCCTTCCACCCCATTTAGGCCAAACAACTCAGAGTCACCTTGAGCCCTTTCCTCTTCCACCCCTTAGACTAGCCCACAGATTGCCCTCTGCCACACCCCAGGCAAGATGCCATGCCCCCTCACCTGGACGACACCACAAGGCTGACCCAGCCTCCGTCAGCCACTCCTGACCCCACAGGCCACTTGTCAATGAGCGGCCAGGCTCAGCTGAACCATGCTGTTCCGTCTGCAGGGCGGCATGAACTGTCCACTGTTGCAGAGTAAGACATAGCTTCTCATCAGGGGTGGGGGCACCCCAGCCAGGACAAATTTATCATCTTAATAATTAAGTGCACAGTTCAGTCGCATTAAGTGCAGAGTTCGTGCCTGTGCATGAACGTGTGTACATGTGTGAGCACACATGCTCTGCCCCATCACCACCATTCATCTCCAGAACTCTTTTCATCTTGTACAACTGAAACTCTGTGCCCACTAAACAGTAACTCCTCACTCCCCATTCCCTCCGGCCCCTGGTAACCACCATTTGATTTTCTGGCTCTGAATCTGATGACTCTAGGTGCCTCAGATGAATGGGATCATAGGATATTTGCCTTTATGTCACTGGCTTAATTTCACTTACCACAATCTCCTCAAGATCCATCCATGTTATATCATGTGTCATAATTTCCTTCCTTTTTAAGGCTGAGTGATATTCTCTTGTTGATGTAATATAATTTATCTACTTTTGTTGCCTGTGCTTTTGTTGCCGGATATGGGCCCCTCAGTTTTAAAGTGTGCCCACAGCTCTATCTTTAGCCAGAACCAGGGCCAATCAGAACCAGCAAGTTCTTGGCCACATCTAGCATCCCCCCAGTGCTGCTCTGGCTCCTGCCACGGCCCAGGTAAGTGCCTGGCACTTCTGCTTTCTGCTGAGGTTCCTGCCTCGCTGCCGGTCACTCACAGGAACACACACCCAGTACAGGAGCAGCTCGCCATCCTAGGGTGAGGACACACACCAGCCTGGTCACATGTGCCAACCCTCTGTGCCAGGGTGCTCGGGGCCCTCCATTCCAGACAGGCAGTGACGCTGCAGCTGCCGCCGCCCACGGGCAGTGCCTGGGGCCCACAACTGTTTTAGGTTTAATTTACTTTAAGATCAGAAGAAAGAGATCCAATAAGATATAATACGAAAGTGCATGGGTTATATTTGTCTTTAAACCAACAGTCCTAAAACATAACTTTCCTTTTTTATGGGAAAACGGGGCCACGGAGGTCACAGGGCCTGAAGCCACAATGGTCCTGATGTGGTCGTGGTTCCGAAGTCGCTTGATCCCCACAGAGAAGGCCGAGCGCAGACCCAGGCCAGTCCAGGCCCATGCAGACGACTCCCCTCTGCCTGTGTGGCCAGGCTCCTCCCTTTGTGCGCCAAGGTGCCAGCCCCAGGAGTCTTGGGTGACCACTCATTGCACCTCGCCAGGCGTCCCTTTTAACTCTCCAGCGTCTTCCTGCTTTCCCTGTCTCCAGGGGTTCAGTGGCCTCCCAGCCTCCCACCAGCCCTGGGCTGCCGCCACACACACTTTTTCCCAGGTGTCTTTCTGACCCGGTCACCGGACAAGGCCTCCTGTGTCTGGCCCAACGCCTGCAGCCACGGCCTGCCACTCCCACAGTCAGACCCTGACTCTGGGCCTTGAGCTCGGTCTGTCCAGCCCTGCTCACAGCTCCTGGGTGCCTGGTCCTCCCCATCCTCTCTCCTGGATGAGCCCCTGTCCAGCTCAACCCTTTCCCTGTACCCCTGACCATGCTGCCTTTGCTCCTTCAACTCTCAGAGCAATTCTCCCATCTAACGGGAGCAGAGGCTGCTGCTCCCCATGCCAGGCCCCAGTCCTAGTGCAGTGCCTGTTCCATGTCACAGCATCATCACCCCCCTCCCAGGGGCTGCTCTCATCAGCCCAACTTCGGGTGAGGAAGCTGAGATCAGAGAGCTCATGGCCCTGGCCAGACCCCGTGGGAGGTGGGAACGGCAAGACAGCCCTCTGCTCAGGCAAACGGGGCTAAAAGGCTGTCCCTCAGCAGCGTGCCTGTGAGCACAGAGCAGGGCCCCGCAGGCCAGTCCAGCTGTGGCACTCAATGGGCAGTGCCAATGTCCCACTCAGGCCTCCGCATGTGTGGCTACATGTCTCCAACATTATCACCACCATTCCCCCAACTCCCATCACCACCACCCACACCATCACCACTGCCATAACGCCATCCTCACCATAGCAATCATCACCACCATCACCTCCACTTCACCCCATCATCACTTTTACACCCCACCACCACATCACCACTACCACCACCATCACCTTCAACCCTCCTCATGACTCTTTCATCACCATCATCATCACCTTCAACCCTCCCCATGACTATATCATCACCACTACCACCATCACCTTCAACCCTCCCCATGACTACTTCATCACCACCATCATCACCACCTCCAACCCTCCCCATGACTATATCACCACCACTACCACCATCACCTTCAACCCTCCCCATGAGTACTTCATCACCACCACTACCACCATCACCTTCAACCTTCCCCATAACTACTTCATCACCACGACTACCACCATCACCTTCAACCTTCCCCATAACTACTTCATCACCACGACTATCACTCTGCCAGCCACCTGAGGTTTCCAAATGAAAGCAGCTTTCCCAGGTCTGGCCCATAGAAGCTGTGGGAGAACAGCTGAGCTGTGACGACCTACAGGGTCAGCACTATGCCTGTCTGGCTCACTGTTGTACACCCAGAACCGTGCCTGATGCCTGGCACAGAGCAGGTGTGAAGGGAAGGCTTGGGCAGGCTCTACTAACCAGCCACCTCACTCTGAGAGCCAGCAACCTCTGCTCATGGTTCCCTGGCTTAGCTCAGCAGTACTCACCCACCAGCCAATGCCTCCCTGAGGAAATCTGATAGCTTGTCCCAATTCTGCTGCTCTGAATTTGTCTCTGTTTGCAAAACATTGAGAAAAAAACATACACCTTTGGCCTCCGTAGGAATACGCCCAAGAGAGCTTAGTGCGTACTCTGGGCACTGAATAATGCCTAGACTAGCTACTTCCCTGGTGCCCGTCTGCCACACTAGTGACCATTGACACAGTCTCAATCCCAGTCTGACATTCCTTCTTCCCCAGACGCTGCCGTCAGCCTTCAGTGGGCAGCCTGTGCCACCATGGCCACAAGGCTGAGGGGCCTTCCCGGATTGGGCTGGGCACACAGCAAAGCAAGCCTGATGGGCCCAGCACATGGGAGGGAGCAAACGCCACCCGGGCACACACTAGGTGCCAGGCTCTCCCTGCCCCATTGCCAGCTCAGAGCCTGGGGCTTCAGCCCGCCTGCCTGGTTGGGGGCTTCGCAGCACAGCGCTCAAGGTCCTTCTCACCATCATCCCTCTAGCCTGAAACCCCATGGTGCGGTCCACAGTGGGGGAAGGCAGGGGGCCCAATGGGGGTGCAGTGGCTTCCCAGACACCTGTCTTCCTGGACCCTGGCTGGGCAGGGTGGCTGGCAATTTGGAGGAGCAGCTGGAAGAGGAGAGACCTGAGGCCAGCTGTTGCCTCGAGGCCCCGCGGTCCTTCCGTGCACAGGGGCCCTTCCATACTTGTACAGAGCTCTTCCTCGCACACCTTGCCGGAACTTTCCATGCAGGCGAGGGACTTCACTCTCCCCATTCAACACTGGGCGAAGCGCCCGGCATTCACCTCCTACACTCATGGCGGAACTGCAAACAGGGCACGGCTTTCCTGGAACCCCCATGTCATCCATGTAGCCCTCTGCCCAAGGTGAGGGAGGGGCCGGGCTTGGCTAAGGTTTGGCGATGGAGACCTGCAGGCCAGCAGCACAGGAGCCAACTACCCAGGCTCCTCCTCTGCCCACAGGCCCTGGCCTTCCCCTTCTAGGGACTGGGACCCAGGCTGCACCCCGCATGCACCTGCAGCTGCCACCTCCAATCCAATCCCTCCCCACCCTCCCCCTCCCAGACCAGCTGCAGTGGCCTCCCTGAGATGATGGACGCTCCTGCCCAAATGCGATTTCCCAGCTGCTGAGTTAATCACCAGCCCCCACGGCAGTTCCTTCCGGCTTCTGTGCAAAGGAAACGAACAATTAGGCTACAATTAATCTCTTACTCAGGGCAAGGCCTGCCCAGAAAAAGACTGGCCACTCGAGTGGCCTGCTGATGACC
>PVJC01054267.1:0-10563 GCA_004026665.1 Murina feae | reverse complement strand
GGATAAAGAGCTTCACAGACAAGAAAAAGCTAAAAGAGTTCATCACCACCCAACCAGTATTATATGAAATGCTGAAAGGTATCCTTTGAGAATGAGGAAGAAGGAAAAGGAAAGTAAAAATTATGAACAACAAATATATATCAACGAGTGAATCTAAGAATCAAGTGAATAAAAAATCTGATGAACAGAATAAACTGGTCAATAGAATAGAATCAGAGGCATAGAAAGGGAGTGAACTGACAATTTTCGGGGGTTAAGGGTGTTGGGGGTGTGTGAAGAGACTGGACAATAATTGTACACCTATGGATGAGGACAGTGGGGGGGCAAGGACAGAGGGTGGGGTGGGAAATGGGAGGAGGGGAGCTATGGGGGAAAAAAGAGGAACAACTGTAATAATCTGAACAATAAAGATAAATTTTAAAAAAAAAGATATACTATCTCAGGTAAATTAATTTTACCGTTTTATAAAACACAGTGAGATATTGCTTCCTACCTGCACCTTCCGAAAGTCCTAGAGCAATGCCCCTGTAGCACTTAACCACTGAGTCAGCCTTGTATCAGCAGTTTTTGTATTTGTTTTTTCTCTGCTCAACTTTAGGAACCTATCTGACAAACACCGGCATCGAGCCTCTCTCCTGGATGCTCCCGACCTGCCATTCTTACCACCTGGGTGGTTCCTCCCTTTTCCCTTGTCTTTGGGGATTTCCAATGTGCTTTACTGAAGGACTGACATAAATCCTGGCCACATGGCTCAGTGGCTGAGCACTGACCTATGAACCAGGAGGTCATGGTTCGATTTCTGGTCAGGGTACATGCCCAGGTTGTGGGCTCAATTCCTAGTATGTGGTATGCAGAAGGCAGCCAATCAATTATTCTCTCTCATCATTGATGTTTCCATCTCCCACTCCCGTTCCCTTCCTCTCTGAAATCAATAAAAACTTTTTTTTAAAAAAAAAAGAGAAATGACATATAGCTTTTGCACCAATTGCTTTAAGTTTTTGAGATAAGAATGCTATTCAGTTTGTGCTGACTCAAGAGGCACACTGTATAGGGCACCAGGACAGCAGCTCAAAGTTACATCTAGGTCACAGGCTGCTTTTATAGGATCAATCCTTCAATCCTGATCTTGACGTCTTCCCAGTGAACTCAGCTCAAAAGTAAACTTACCTTGGTGACAGCGTGAATGGACCTGGCATTACGCTAAGTGAAAGCAGTCAGTCAGAGAAAGACAAGCACCATGTGATTTCACTCATCTGTGGAATCTAATGAGCAAAATGAACTAACAAGCAAAATAGAAACAGGCTCGGAGAGAGCGAGCAGGCAGACAGCCATTGGGGGGACGGGGTTCTGGGTAGAGAGTTGGAAGGACTGAGTAAAAAAAAGGACATGAACACAGACAACAGTGTGGTGATTGCTGGGAGAGGGGGGAGGGGGTGATAGAAGAGGGTAAAGGGGGCGTAAATGGTGATGGATGGAAACTTGACTTGGGGTGGTGAACACATAATACAGTGTGCAGACGATGTGTGGTAGAACTGTGCACTTGAACCCTGTATAATTTTGTTAAGCAGTGTCACCCCATTAAATTCAATAACAAGGGGGAAAAGTGAACTTAAAAATCCCTTTACATGCTTTAGGTAGATAGAGTCCGAGCAGACCTTTGTCTTAATAAGCCTATACTATCTTTTCACTGTTAATTCCTGGGGATTTGTTTCCAGCTGCTACCCTTGCAGAATAGTTATGACGCTGCAGATGAACATTCTGCCTTCAAGGCCTTTTAGGCTGCAATGTAAGAAGAGTCACCAAAGTAGTACTTCGTTCGCCAAAGTCACGGCAAGTGAGGTGAGAAGCATAAAGTTCTGGCTGGATGTCACGCACAAATCAGAAAAGGGAAGTTAACCTGAAGTCTTTGGCCTGAAGCCAATGGCACACGTGGCTGACTATCTGTCTTAAGTCCTTGATAACTTTTGAATAAGGGCTCTGCATTTCAATGTGCACTGGGCCCAGCACATTATTCAGTCAGTCCTATTATCATTTCTTTGTGTATATGGTGAGGCAGGGGGAGAAAGGAGGAGTCAGTTGAAGCCTGTCACTGATATTCATCCACAGCTGTGGGACCCCTGATATTATTCTCTCCAGCACATTTTAATATTTTGACTTCTGATTCCTCACTTACCAGCTGCTCTACTTCAAATAAGAAGCAGAATAGTAAAATATGTGTTCATTCCTTTTCATGCTCACTGGGAAGATCCATGTTATGTAATGAAGCTACAGGGGAGGACTATGCTGAGATCCTTGAACAAAGGTCAGGAAAGAGTGACTCTAAATGCAGTGAAGGTGCCGGCTGACATGACTAAGTGGGTGAGCGTTGTCCCATGCACTGAGAGGTCACTGGTTCAATTCCCAGTCAGGGCACATGCCCGGGTTTCAAGCTCAATCCCCAGTGTGGGGTGTGCAGGAGGCAGCTGATCAATGATTCTCTCTCATCATTGATACTTCTAGCTCTCTCTCCTCTCCCTTCCTTTCTGAAAACAATAAAAATATTTTTTAAAATAAAACAAACAAACAAATAAATAAAGTGAAAGTGACTCTCTGGGAAGAAATGAAAAGAGGTCTTTGACACTCACGATGTAAAAGCAAAAATAGGATGACATCCTCAGAAAATGATCCCATTATTCCTCTCCTGCCGGCAGAATCAGCCCAGCTCCGGGCTGCAGAATGACAAGGGGGTACAGGATTGCAAGGCACACGAGCATCCCAGAAGACAGTCAGATTACAGCCTAAACAAATAAGAGGTTTGCTGTTGGTCAACAGACAGAGGAGATAACAATTTAGCAAACGTAGTTGTTTATATCCAAGACTCAGTTCTTGTTGCTTGCTACGATGAGCCCAGGAGAGAGAGAGTGCGCAGCTGACCCCTGGGAAGAGGATTTGGAGTGTATGTTGGCCAGGTGTGGGGGGCGTGAGATGAGATGGAAGTTCCATCTGCTGGGGAGAACGGAGGAAGTTGGGAGGATAAATCCAGAAGCAGGCAGGTCCCAATGCCTCCTTGCTGGGAAAGCAACAGCACTCCAATATCTGCAGGTGATGTGAATGAGCACCCATCCCTGGTGATCCCAGAACTCTCATGACTTCCATTTGCAAACTATATTAAAGTTTGATGTACGCTACATAGCATTTTCTCTTAATTAAACTTCTTAATTAAGCTTGATAGCAAAAAATAAAATAAAAGAAATAAAACGCCTGTCTTCCATTTCAGATATCCCCAGGAGTGCTGCAAAGGGGAAATGTACCACCAGGAATTATTCTATACAAGTAATTACCTAAAGGAATTTATGAAACAAATGTACTGATTCAGGTGTTACACATGTTATTAGTCACATTTGAAAAATCTTAACACAAACAAAACATTTATATCTGCGGCAGATGGTAGCAGCTCAGAAGAGGAAGTCATTTTGATGCCGCAGTAACTGTGGATGCTAGGACAGCGGAAAGGGCAGCAGACTGGGATATTGATTCTAGATAGAATTCCCTTTCTGTTATAATCTAACTCCAGGGCACGGGCCAATCATTACTTGTGTGGCCCTCCATTGAAACAGAAAATGTTTAGTCCAGTGGTTCTCTAAGTGTGTCAACAGAACCAGCCACATCAGCATCACTTGGGAACTTATTAGAAATACAAATTCTCAAGCTCCATCCAAGACCTACAAATGAGAAACTCTGGGGGCACAGCATAGCAATCTGTATTTTAACAGGTCCTCCAAGAGATTCTGATATGTGCTGAAATCTTAAAAACACTTAATGAGATGAACTCCAACTCGCAGAAGATCTCAAAAATTCTATAGCGCTGTGACCATTATCATCATCAGTCATAAACATCAAGAGAACACTTTTTATCCCCCATCCCTGTTCTAAGTACTTCATGTATACTGATCTGTTTACTCATAACATCATCCTATAAATTCTATTATTCCCACTTGGCAAATGAGGCATGCAAGGGTCTGGTAGCTCTGGTAAAAATGCACCACTAAGATCCTTCTTCAAGGGAGGATTTGTTCCTCCAGCTGTCAGCAGCTTCAGGGTTTTCTTCAGCTGCAAAGAAAAAACCTATCCGAAGACACATCCTTCCAGGAGAGCCCATATCAAGTAATCACAGAAGGGTGTAAAGGCCTGATCCCACCAGGGGAAAGCTCTGACCAGGTATATGCTCCAGAATTTCCCAGTGGGACGGAGAGCCTGCATGAATTTGATTTCTTCCTCTCCCAGTCTTGCTTGCTTCCCCTTCCTGTTACATATGTTGATCCCTAAACATCCTGCTCGTCTGACTTCTCAGTGTCTGCTTCTGGAAAACCCATTACTTACACTAGTTAATTGATAGTCAGAGGCCAGTAGTTGGTTGAACCAGCTTTCAAATCTAGGTAGATGGACACTGAGCCTTAGGCTCTTAATTATTGATTGTCCTGTGCTATAATTTGTTCCCCACTTGGGTTTATAAATTAGTGGCTCAAGTATTTGAACATGAGCTTTTGGAAATAATTAAATTTTCAAATGAGTTTCCTCATTTGAAAGTTTGTGGGGATTGCTGCAGTTTGCCCCTGGTTGGTAGTGAACAAGCACTGATGGATCTGAGAAGCTTTGACTCCCAGAGTTCCACTGGGTCATGTTACCTACTACCTTAAGGAATATATGCACACATTATAATACCAATCAAATAAGATCTTCTTTTATAATTGTACTAAGGGCCCAGTGCACAAAAAATTGTGCACTTAGGGGTGTCCCTCAGCCTGGCCTGTGCCCTCTTGCAGTCTGGGACACCTCAGGGGATGTCTACCTGCTGGCATGCCTGGCCAGCCTGGATGAGGGGCTGATGGATGTTTGCAGGCTGGCCGAGCCCCCCAGTGTGGACCCTCACCCCATGGGGGTGTGGCCAGCCTGGGTGAGGGACTGAGGGCTGTTTTCAGGCTGCCCACAGCCCCCTCAGGGTTCGGGTCCCTACTGGGGTGCCTGGGCAGCCTAGGTGAGGGGCTGAGGACCGTTTTTAAGCTGCCCACATCCCCCTCAGGGTTTGGGTCTCTACTGGGGTGCCTGGGAAGCCTGAGTGAGGGACTGAGGGCTGTTTTCAGGCTGCCCACAGTCCCTTCAGGGTTCGGGTCCCTACTCAGGTGCCTGGAAAGCCTGAGTGAGGGACTGAGGGCCGTTTTCAGGCTGCCCACAGCCTGTTCAGGGTTTGGGTCCCTACTGGTGCTTGTCCAGCCTGGGTGAAGGGCTGGGTGAGGCAGCTGGGCAAGGCCTCCAGAGTCCCAATTGCTGGCTCCCCACCTACACAGCTGGCACTCAGCAGAGCTCCTGCTCGTCTACTCGGGGGTCATCATGGCGACCTCCCAGCAAGCCGTGCTGGGTGCTGCCTGTGGTCTGATTTCCTTCTGGGCTCCCCTTGCCAGGGTAACACTGCCAGCATCCTGCCCCACCACTATGGATGCCACCATTTTGTTCCAGAATGATGGTTAATTTGCATATTACTCTTTTATTAGATAGGATTGGGGAACACTCAGCATAATGCCTAGGAGACATTACATCTGATAACATGAAATAAAAAGGATGATGAAATAATACTACCAACAGCTATATGCCAACAAAGTTGATAACCTAGAAGCAATGTCCAAATTACTAGAAACATACAACCTACCAAGACCAAATAGGAGAAAACAAAAAGCATGAAGAGATCAGTAATGAGTAATGAGATTGGATCAGTAATCAAAAACCTTCCATCAGAGATAAGCCAAGGACCAGATAGCTTTACTGGTAAACATCTAAAGAAGAAATAAACCAATACTCCTCAAACTCTTCCAAAAAATGGAAGAAGAAGGAACATTGCCAAACTCATATAAGGCCAGTATTACCCTGATATCAAAGGTAAACAAAGATACCACAAGAAAACTCCAGGCCAATATCCATAATGAATATAGACGCAAAAATTCTCAACAAAGCACTATCAGACTAAACCAAATAGCATGTTAAAAGGATCATATGCCCTAACCTGTTTGCTCAGTGGATAGAGCGTCAGCCTGCAGACTGAAAGGTCCCAGGTTCGATTCTGGTCAAGGGCATGTACCTTGGTTATGGGCACACCCCTAGCAGGAGATATGCAGGAGGCAGCTGATCAATGTTTCTGTCTCATCGATGTTTCTAACTTATCCTTCTCCCTTCCTCTCTGTAAAAAATCAATAAAATAAATTAAAAAAAGAGGATCATACACCACAGCCAAGTGGGATTCATATATATATATATATATATATATATATATATATATATATATATATACACACACATACACACACACTAGGGGCCCAGTGCACAAAAATTTGTGCACTCAGGAGGTCCCTCAGCCTGGCCTGTGCCTTCTCGCAGTCTGGGACCCCTCAGGGATGTCCACCTGCTGGTGTGCCTGGCCAGCCTGAGTGAGGGGCTGATGGCTGTTTGCATTGCAGGCTGGCCACAGTCCATTCAGGGTTCGGGTCCCTACTGGAGTACCTGGCCAACCTGGGTGTGGGGCTGATGGCCATTTTCAGGCTTTCAGGCTGCCCGCAGCTCCCATTGACCCAACATCCCAGATTGGAGAGGGTGCAGGCTGGGCTGAGGGACACACACACCCCCATGCATGAATTTCATGCACCGAGCCTCTAGTATCCTAGCTAATAAAAGAGTAATATGCAAATTGACCATCACAAGATGGCTGCCCACATATGGTCAAAGATGGCTGCCATAAGATAGCCAGCAGGGGAGGGCAGTTGGGGGAGGGGGCCCAGGCCTGCAGGGTAGGACAGTTGGGGGGACCATCCTGGCAAGGAGAGGGCAGTTAGGGGCAATCAGGCCGGCACAGGAGCAGTTAGGTGTTGATCAGGCTGGCAGGGGAGTGGTTAGGGGTAATCGACAGGCAAGAGGTCAGGAGCCAGCAGTCCTGGATTGTGAAAGGGATGTCCAACTGCCTGTTTAGGCCTGATCCGTGGGACATCCCTCAAGGGGTCCCAGATTGGAAAGGGTACAGGTTGGGCTGAGGGACACTGCCCCCACCACCCACTCCCACTCCATGCATGAATTTCATGCACTGGGCCTCTAGTAGGATATAAAAGCCTAAGCAACCAGCTGACTAGCAGACCAGCCAGTAGATATGATGCACACTGACCACCAGGGGACAGATGCTCAATATAGGAGCTGCCAAGCTGTAGTCACTTGGCAGTGGCGGTTCTCAGGTGATATACCCAGAACCAGAAAGGAGGGAGTCTGATTCTGGGGTGAGTCACCCAAGAACCACCCTCTCAAAATCCGGGATCCCTCAGGGATGTCAGAGAGCTGGTTTCAACCCAATCCCCACAGACCAAGCCGAGGGAACCCACTAGTGCACAAATCCATTCACCGAGCCTCGGGTGACAATATAATTGCCCAAGAGAAAGGTATTGCACATTCTTGAACAGGGAAACAGTAAGATGAAAGGGACTATTTGAAAACATGAGCCTGTCAGCAAATATCTATTGTAGGTATTAATTATCTCAGCACAATACCTTCTGTCCCGATGTCATATTTTAGATTCTTAGGGAAACCTTTGATGTACACCTACCACGAAGCGTACATCACTGCTAGAGACAGGCAGTACATTTCTCTCTTAGAAAGCACAATGATATAATTGCAAAATGGATTCAGATGAGCATTTCAAAAGAGGCACTTAGGGTGGTGAAATAAGGAACTACACTCATGGAGTACTCAGCAATCTCATAGACACAGCTACTCTTCATTTATGCAGCATATTACTGAGTACCGCTATGTGCCAGACACAGTGCTGGGAGAGGAACACGGTGGGAAATGAAGTGGATGTAGTCTCTTCCTTCAGGAAGCTCATAATCTGTGAGAGCAAATGAGCACCCCTATTCACACCGCCAGCAGTACTGTGCAAACAGTAAGTACTGGGGTGGGGAGCAGTCTGTAGACCTGATTTAGACTGGGAGGGAGGAAGAACTGACCAGTCTTCTGGGAGAAAGAAGTATTTAAACTGAGACCTGAGGATGAGAAGTCAGCTAAGCCAAAATTAGAGGGACTATTGGATGGTGGTGGAGGGGGAGGGGGGTCACATTTCCTTTTTCTTGCTGTAAGAGGCCAGCTCACTGCATCAGAGGTTCATTTCCCTTCTTTGCTGCAGTGTGATAGGCATAGTTTCTCAAACAAGTGCATTAGATCAGCTGGCATAGGCGGGGCGTCTTCATAACCAGGGTCCACATGCACCTAACATACAGGCCACCCCACCCTACATAGAGGTCAAAAGCAAGGATACTTACAAGGCTTGTCTTGGCATGCAATAAGACTAGATGGCCATATCTGCCTACCAGAATCTTAACAATTTATAGGGGCCTTCACTATGTTCAGTTGCACATACCATCCAGATGTTCTCAGCAATGTCTTATTCTCTCTAGGCTGTGTGTCCTTAAGGGAACTCCTAGCACAGGGAAGCCAGCAGAAAACACATTCCAAGGGGAGGGGAGAGGAGCCCCTAATGGAGTCCAGCTAATGGATCAACCGGAGGTCACATCCTCTGAGGGTCCCCATAGAGCTCCTCCAACATAACAGGGAAGGCACCTGGACCTTGGAATATTATTTTTGTTCCTTTCTTACAATGATTAAAAAGTAAAATATGTCAAAAATACCCTGAAGCCCTAACCGGTTTGGCTCAGTGGATAGAGCATCAGCCTGCGGACTCAAAGGTCCCAGGTTCAATTCCGGTCAAGGGCATGTACCTTGGTTGCGGGCACATCCTCAGTGAGGAGTGTGCAGGAGGCAGCTGATCGATGTTTCTCTCTCTTCAACATTTCTAACTCTCTATCCCTCTCCCTTCCTCTCTGTAAAATATCAATAAAATATATTTTAAAAAATACCTTGAATATTTATAGATCAACTGTTTAAATATTACATAATGTAGATATTGGAAGTCTCTCTGTTCCACAAGCCTTTCCCTGACATTCAATCTTACTTGCACGACCCTCAGACTCCTGGTAACACACTGAATATTTCCCTCCCAATTTCCCCCTGTTAACTCAGACCTGATTTATTTTTTTTGACATCGCATTTTAAATGTCAAAATTCTCGGTATGCATATGCTTAAGATGTATATAAATGTCACCTGTTTTCACAAAGGGAGAAAAACTAACACCATGTTTTTTTTGTTTTTGTTTGTTTGTTTTATTATCAGCCCAATATTTTCTTCTTAAGGACTTCAGAATGAAAAAACTGTGAACGGATTCTGAGCTAATAAAAGGCTTACTTAGGCTGACAGGAAGATTACTGGTAGGCATAAAACCAGACATCTGGGACAGATCAATTTCTTCTGGGATTAACTGTCCTTACATATATAATATTTACACCCCAAATTGTATTTAGGATAATAAGATTTAAGAGGGCTTTTTGTTGTTTTTAAATATATTTTTATTGATTTCAGAGAGGAAAGGAGAGGGAGAGAGAGCAACATCAATGATGAAGGAGAATCATTGATCGGCTGCCTCCTGCATGCTCCCTACTGGGGACTGAGCCCACAACTCAGGCATGTACCCTGACTGGGAATCAAACTATGACCTTCTGGTTCATAGGTCAATCTTCAGCCACTGAGCCATTGAGTGGTCCGGCAGAGTTTAAGTTTTAAAATACAAGGAGTGCTATATTGTGATACTTTGTTTAGAAAAGAAACAGAAATTAAGAGTATCTTAGTGTAGCCCTGGAAAATTTGGCTCAGTGGATAGAGCGTCAGCCTGTGGAGTCAAGGGTCCTGAGTTCGGTTCCGGTCAAGGGCATATACCTTGGTTGTGGGCACATCCTCAGAGGGGAGTGTGCAGGGGGCAGCTGATCGATGCTTCTCTCTCATCGACATTTCTCATTCTCTGTCCTTCTCCCTTCCTCTCTGTAAAAAAAAATCAATAAAATATTTTTAAAAAGAAGAATATCTTAGTGTAATAAATGGCTGGGTATCTAGCCTTTACTTGATTAAAGTGTTAACATAACTAAGAGTTAAGTGCAATGAGAGAATGAGATAAAAGCACTAGAAATACATCCTATGATTAATATACTTAATAAGAACTCTCAAAGATGCCAAGAGTAGAAGAAATTAGTAAACAATATCAGCATGTGAAAGAACAATATGCAAATAGTGATGGGCATCTGTCGTCTATTTTCACAGAGGGAAAATGAGACAGAAGAACAGGCTTAGAAGTCAGAAAAAAATTAGGTTAAGAACTCCAGCAAAGTAATTGATTAATGTCAGAATAATTTTCATGCTAATAGCATGTAAGCGCACAATGTTCCACATGTTCTTTCAAATATTTCTCCAAATTACTCTTTTCTTAAATTATCATTGTCCAAAATAAACCTAGACTGTATTGCAATTTCCCCCATCCTACATTCTCACTTAGTACACTAACCGGGCAAAACCACTTTGATTGCTCAGTTTCCCAGGAGGAAGGGGCCTATTAAATGATTTGTTGTGTGTGCTATACGTATCATTTTACTCTGAGAGTAGCGGATCTCTCTGAG
>PVJC01054266.1:0-10551 GCA_004026665.1 Murina feae | reverse complement strand
AGGAAGTCACATTTACTCTGAGACAGGGTAAGATCTTACATATCACAGAAGCATTTTTTTTAATTTTTACATTTAAGAAAATAGAATAAAAGACTTTCCAGAAAAAAATTTCCTCATATTATTATTTAGATTTGCATTCCAATAGCTAGCTGAATTCTTACATGGAGGAGTGATTTATAAATATTTCTGTTGGGAAAATGTAACTAAATTCAAGTACTTGCTGACCAAAGAACTTGGCATTAATTGACTTAAAATGAAAACTAGATATATTCTGATAATAGGTCTTTATTTAAATGATCAGAGCTTAATTTTTCTTGCTTGAAAATATGTACAGCAATAATAACATGTGACTCGGGGAATTGTTTTGAGGGGTAAGTAATACAACCCATGTTAACCGCCTGCTTTAAGATAGGCAGGCATTGTTTTTTGATTATTAACATACTTACTGTATTTATCATTATTATTTTAACTTACATATTTTTTCTCTCTTCTCAAACTTCTCTCATCTTTTATCCTGCCACAGAGTAGCCTTTTCTTAATCTAGAGGAGGATAAAATGTACAGGAGGGTGTTTTGACAGGAATACTGAGGTAAAAGTAGTATGCTGCCGGTTTGTACCCATTCGATGCGGTGTGGGTACACACCAGGAGCATAAACCAAGGGGGAAACACAGTCATTTCCTGGGCTTTTGTGTTTAGTTTTCTCTCTTCTGTGCCAGTTTCCGGTACTTGGGACACAGAGGAGAAGTAGGGTTTGTTATAGAAATATAAGCAAATTAAATTAAAAGGTCTAACTCAAATCCTATCTAATATAAGGATCCCCAGAGATAACCTTATTTTATGACATTGATTCTGTCTCTCTATTAGTAATTAATTGTATTTTGCAGTTGTAACACGAGAATACCAGCTCCTCCTTTACCAATTTTTCTTTTTCAGCGAGAACTAACATAGCTGTGGAGAATAGGGAGGCCTATTTATTTGGAACTATTTTTTTTATCATGAATGATTTTTAATCATTTATTATGTACTATCACTTGCTAATGACTTCACATGCATGATCTCATTTACTACATTCTGAATGAAGTAGGTACTGTTATTATTCACATTTGACATAGAGGCAGAGATAGGGAGAAGTTAAATAATGCCCAATATCAAGAAGCTGGTGTAAGCCAGCTGACTTCAAACTCAACAGTGCAATGCCAGGGTCCCTGTCCTTTCCCCCACCAATATATTTACTGAAAACATTTGTATATAAGTGGATTCACACAGTTCAGACCTGTGTTGTTCAAGTTACAACTGCATATTCAATCTGTTTCATTTGAACAGTTTTGCTTTTTCTTCTTGAGCACTTTCCACAGCAGCTCTGTCTCCCACAAGCAGCCTCTCACCAGGTCAGTGTGTGTCTGCATCTGTGAGACTGAGCACTGGCCCAGGGGACTGTGGGCAGCTTCCAGCCCACAGCAGTGGCATCACTGGCCTGACCATCTATCCCACCATTATTGCAGAGTCTATAGTTTTAACTAGAATTCAGTGGGCTTCATAGAAATTCAATAGGAAATGTTATTTTAAATTTAATGTCCTGAATAATATTAATAAGTTTATAAAATATGCTACATTACAACAGCAAGGTGATTGCAAGGTGATTTTATGTTCATTTCATATCTCATTTACTATTATAAAAATAAAAGACTGAGGTGATTACTTATAGCTACCATAAACATTTTAATCTTAGGACATTTATCTCATAAATTAGTCTTTTTTGTTTTATTTATTTATTTATTTATTTATTTATTTATTTATTACATACAGTTTTACAAACATTAGTACATATATCTCTTTTTCCCCCTGCCCTTCCTTATTGGAAGAAAATATTTTCTTTGATGACTTAATTTTTGAGATGAAAAATAATGCGTACCGTAAAATAAGCAGAATAAAATAACTACTACTTACTTGTTATATTATGAAGGCATCGCCATGTGTTGCTTCTTTTATGAAGATATGATCTATGTAATATAAATGTCTGGCTTAAATTATTGGAGAAACAAATTCACCATTCCTATTTTTCCTGAAGCTTGTAGTTCACTTTAAAATCTGTCCGTGTACCTTGGGTAAGAAGTAATAGCCTCTTATTCCTTGTGGTAACTTAGAGAACAGCCCAGGCTGCCTCTGGTTAGGTTAGTGCTGCAGTGAGGACGCTCTCCATGTCATACAGTCTGAGGAACGCTACCCCCCAGCCACGCCTCTTTACCTCTCCCATCCCCTCCATATTTGGAGAGTGGAGGCAATTCCCCATTGGGAAAGGCTGTATTAAGACAGATGAAGGTAGTAAGCAAAGACGATAAAGAAGACTCATGGACAGAGACAACATTTTGGTGATTATCAGAGAGAAGGGGAGATGGGGAGAGGTAACAGAAGGTAAAGAGAGGATAAATGGTGATGGAAGGAGACTGGACTTGGGGTGATAAACACACAATACAATCTACAGATGGTATATTAGAGAATTGCATATTTGAAACCCGTAGAATTTTATTAACCAATGTCATTCCAATAAATTCCATTAAAAAAGACATTCACAGCCCTGATTGGTTTGGTTCAATGGATAGAGCATCGGCCTGCAGACTGAAGGGTCCCAGGTTCGATTCTGGTCAAGGGCATGTACCTTGGTTGCAGGAACACCTCCTGTAGGGGTTGTGCAGGAGGCAGCCGATTGATGTTTCTCTCTCATCAATGTTTCTAACTCTCTATCCCACTCCTTAACTCTCTATAAACAATCAGTAAAACATATATATTTTTTGAAAAGACATTCACAGTCTTAAAGTTGGTCTTTTTCTACATATGAAATCTAAAGATACCAAATTTGAAACTGTTAAACACCATTTCTTAACCTCAAAGAATGTAACATGAAAATATTCTAGCGTTCATGCACCATCTAGGTTGTTTACATGTTAAGGCTCTCTGTCCATGCCATGGATAGGATTTATCTGTAGTTACAGATAGTAACATAAGGAAAAATGAATTTGGACAAGAGGATAGAGTATAATAAGTCTCAAGGTTTCTATATCAGAAAGTGAGGATGGGAAAAGGACCTCATGAGGGTTTTAAAATTAAGAGGAGAGAGAAGATAGCGTGACTTGCTATTATTGCTGAAATATTTGGTAAGCTATGTAACATAATCACTACATGCACCAGATTTTCTCTATTTACTGAAACTTTCAATCAATATCTAACTGCATAAGATACAGTGCTGTAACCTTCAGGAGGCACTGACAACATTGTACCCTGTAGCTTGGTCTCATGTCTGATTGTCAAACTCCTGGTTATCTTTTAGACTGAATTGCTGTGTCACATCTATGAAAAGTGACCCATTATTTTTGCAGGCAAAGTTAACTATCCAGTCTAATAAAGAGGGAATATGCAAATTGACCATCATACGATCACAAAGATGGTGGCACCCATAGCCTCAAAATGGCAGCACCCAGTCCCCTCAGCCCCACCAGAGTCCTCCAGTCCTTTCAGCGCCACTGGGGGTGCGGCTAGACCTGCCCTCAGCTCCCAGTCACCCAGAGCTGCTTGAGGCTCAGGGAACCAGGACCAGCCAAGGCTGGTGCTACTGGCAGTGGCAGCAGCAGAGGTGTGATGGGGGCGTCACCTTCCCCTGATCGTTGGGTCGCCTTTCATCCCCTGGACTGTGAGAAGGGGCAGGCCAGGCTGAAGTACTCCCCCTCCAGTGCATGACTTTTCATGCACTGGACTTCTAGTTTCTACTATAATGCTTTCTATTTTCCCCTTTTTATATCACATTTAAATATTTATTCCATAATTTCTCTTCTTTTCCTTTCATAAAGTCCTTGATTGCAAGGGAATCTGTCTTATTTACTTACCGGTACACATCCACCTCCAAGAATGGAGCCATCTACATAGAATACTTGGGCTTTTTAGGGACTCAATAATGTGCAACAATATCTTTCAAAATCATTAAGGACATATATTGTGTTTTCTCACATTATAAGAAGTTAGTAAAATGCTTGAAAGATGGTATGAAATGAGAACGCAAAGTACATTGGTGAGGGCAAGGGTGGAAGCAGAGAGATGAGTTAGGAGGTGGTGCAACAATCTATGTGGGAGTTAGTATGGCCAGGACCAGGTTCGTAGTAGTTAGCTATTGTAATCAGTGGTCACAGGGTTTACATAGACCTTAGGCTCAAACATTTTCTTCTGTTTTGACTCTCAATTTTGTCATACATAAATTGAAAATTGGCAGCCATGCCTGGCTGGTGTGGCTCAGTGGTTGAGCGTCAACCTCTGTGATTCCTGGTCAGGGCACATGCCCGGGTTATAGGCTTAAACCCCACTAGGGGGCATGTAGGAGACAGTGATCAATGATTCTCTCTCATCATTGATGTTTCAATCTCTCTTTTCCTCCTCCTTCCTCTTTATAATAAAAAAACATATATTTTTTGAAAGAAATAATGTTTAAATAAACACCCTAGCCACATTAGAAAATATAACATATTTATCATTCTCCATGTCTTTTGCCCACATGTCTAGTGAGTTACCAAAATCATGTGAACTCTGTCTTCTACCTATCAATGTTTAGTCAGGTCCTTTCCCTATTTTAGAATACAGTTACTGTGTATGTTTTTTCTATTGAATTTCATATATATATATACATATATATATCCCCCTTATTACATATGTAAGTCTTTAATTAATATGAGTTGATTTTTGTATATGTTGTAAGATAGGGGTTCTTAATACTTTTCAATTTAATTTTTGTGAGTGGTGTAAAATAGGAATTTAGTTTCTTTGTTTCTTTTTTTGCACAGGGATATCCATTTTTCTGGTACCATTTATTGAAGAAGCTATTTTTCCCCACTGTGTGTTCTCAATGCCTTCGTTGGCCATATATGAGTGGGTTTATTTATGTAATTTCTATTTTGTTTCACTGATTTATGTGTCTATTTGCATGCCAATACCATTCTGTTTTGATTCCTACATTTTGTAATATTCAGGTTGGGGGAAATAGTAGGTTTGCAGTTTGAGTATGTGAAACTCAGAGTTTATTCTTGGATAATTATTATTTATTAATTATTGTATTATTTTACATATTAACAACTATAAGCTTACTTTTACCCTCCCCTGCCTTTTGAAATCGGGAATGTGATGTCTCCACTTTTACTCATCTTGCTTGCTGGGAATTGCTTATCTATGATGGTGTTCTATGTTGCTTAATGCATAATTAAGCCCAATATAGTCAGATGCTAGTTAATTCACAGTTTCTGTTAAAGCATTTTAATAAATTGCAGCTCTCAGAATAAGTAGCAATGTGCAAATGCATTGTTATTGCTACGGATGACTTTTTCCTTATGCCATTTATAAATGCAAGAATGCAACATCAGAAATCAATTTGAATCCAGGCAAGGGGTAAACAGTCTTGCTAGGAACATTCTTGAAAACAAAAGGAAATATTCCTGACATGAACAATGCTGTCATTGACCACAAAAGGTAAGGAGAATGGAGTCACAGCCTGCATTTTAGATAAAGGAAAATGAAATTAATGAGACAATCACAAGTTGTCTCTGATCCCTACACTGGAAACAGCCTCTTGGGCAAAATCTTCTCTCAGTGACTCCAGCTTTTATACACATCAAGGTTCTCAACAGTATGTCAGTGTCTTTAAAATCCCATGTGTGAGTGCATGTGTGTTTCACATCAAGCATATTGTTTTCATTGAAACAGATCAATAGTAAATAACCACTGTATTTAAGTCTCACCCAAAGTTGTCAGCCTTATCTTCAGGAGAAAAATGTAATATATATATATATATATATATATATATATATATATATATATATATATATATTATATATGTTATATATATTATATATATATATAATTTATTTTTAAATATATTTTTATTGATTTCAGAGAGGAAGGGAGAGAGAGATAGAAACATCAATGAGAAAGAACCATTGACTGGCTGCCTCCTGCATTCCCCCTCCTGGATTTGAGCCCACAACCCAGGCACGTGCCCTTGAATGAAATCAAACCCGGAACCTTTCAGTCTGTAGGCTGAGGCTCTATCCACTGAGCTAAACTGGCTACAACTAATATATATATTTAAAGAGAAAAATCAAAATTAAGAAATAGGAAATGTGAATTTTGCAAATTTTGTTACCCTAGTAACAAATCACTGGCTATGGCCCATTTGAAAATAAGATTAATTGTTTGTTTTCTTGTCACTGCTCTGACCTCTTCTGGCACATTCCATGAGCCAATGGTAATTATGCCTATTTGGGGACTATTATTGAAGGATAAAGCTATGCCATTACACTCAGCCACAGATATAACTTATCACTCACTCTTAAAGTGTGCTATTTTTTTTTTTTACTATCTCTTACCTAGCACACAGCTTATTCTGACACTCAATCCTCTTAAGTAACACATTATTTAGGCATGATAATTTATAAAACAAAACCTCAACTTTAACATTTTTTAAAAATATATTTTATTGATTTTTTTATAGAGAGAAAGGAATAGAGTTAGAATCATCGATGAGAGAGAAACATCGATCAGCTGCCTCCTGCACACCTCCTACTGGGGATGTGCTTGCAACCCAGGTACATTCCCTTGATCGGAATGGAACCTGGGACCCTTCAGTCCGCAGGCCAATACTCTATCCACTGAGCCAAACCGGTTAGGGCACAATTTTAACATTTTTATTTGGCTCATTATATTTTCCAGCTTTATAAATAAAGCTTCTATTGCCATAACCCCTCTGAACCTGTACCTTTTTTCATCTTTATGTTTCTCTTCCCAATGTATTAATAAATCTGGCACAGCCTCAACACAAACTTAGCTAGTATATTATATTTTATTAAGTTTGTTTGTTGAACAAAACATGGTAAATATGATCAATTTCAGGAGGTTGAAGACTTGGAACCTAATTCAGACACTTGGAATTTTTTAAAATATATTTTATTGATTTTTTACAGAGAGGAAAGGATAGGGATAGAGAGCTAGAAACGTCAATGAGAAACATTGATCAGCTGCCTCCTGCACACCTCCCACTGGGGATGTGCCCGCCACCAAGGTACATGCTCTTGACCAGAATCAAACCTGGGACCCTTGAGTCCACAGGCCGACGCTCTATTGACTGAGCCAAACCAGCTAGGGCCACTCAGAATTATTGACATAAATCTTCATCAGGTTGATCTCCTGCTTGCAAAACCTCATAATTCCATGGACAATATTCATCACCTCTGTCTTCAGTTCTTGGGGTGATCATTTTTTTTTCCTTATTGATTAAGGTGTTATATATGTGTCTTTATCTTCCCTTGTCCCCCAACTCCACCCCCAACTCATGTCCTCATTCCCTGGTATCTGTGTCCATTGGTTATGTTTATATGCATGCATACAAGTCCTTTGGTTGATCTCTCCCCATTACTCCCACCCTTCCCTACCTTCCCCTGAAGTTTGTTGGTGTGATCAATGCTTCTGTATCTCTGGATCTGTTTGTGTTTGTTTTTTGTTTTTTTTTTTCATCACTTTATGCTGTTCATCACATTTTGCAAATGAATGAGATCATGTGATATTTATCTTTCTCTGACTGGCTTACTTTGCTTAGCATAATGCTCTCCAGGTCTATCCAAGCAATTGCAAATGATAGGAGCTCCTTCCTTTTTATAGCAGTGTAGTATTATATTGTATAGATGTACCACAGTTTTTTAATCCACTCATCTGCTGATGGGCACTTAGGCTGATTCCAAATCTTAGCTATTTTAAATTGGGCTGTTATGAACATAGGGGTGCATATATCCTTTCTGATTGGTGTTTCTAGTTTCTTGGGATATATTCCTCAATCAGTTTTGATAGTGGCTGAAATATATCAAGGACTCTGATATTTAAGGGTGGTTCACGGATATATGCAATGTTTTCACAACAAGATTTAAATCACAAAATTTAAGAGAACCTTAAAGATAATACATTTCAATTTCTCAGCTAAAGCAGTAAATTATATCTAAAATTAGCAACACACATTCACATTTCTGCTTTGTGATCCACAGATTCTATTTGATTTACATTCCATACATTTTTGATAAAGCTATTTAACAATTTTATTATGAAGCTATGTATTTCAATAAAACTGCATATCCTATCTAATAAAGAGGTAATATGCAAATTGACCATCACTCCAACACACAAGATGGCCACCACAAAATGGCCAGCAAGAGAGAGCAGTTGAGAGGGAGCAGGTTTGAAAGGGAGGGCATTTGGGGGTGATCAAACCTGCAGGGGAGGACAGTTGAGGAGGGGACTAGCCCTGAGGCAGAGCGCAGTTGCGGGGAATCAGGAATGCAGGGTAGGGCAATCGGGGGCAATCAGGCTGACAGGGGAGTGGGTAGGCAGGCAGAAGTGGTTAGGGGCAATCAGGCAGGCAGGCAGGAGAGTGGTTGGGTGCCAACACAGGATTGCGAGAGGCATGTCCGATTGTGGTGATTGGACCTAAACTAGCAGTGTGATATACCCCAAGGGTTCCTGGATTGGGGAGGGTGCAGGCTAGGCTGAAGTAACACCTCCCACCACCTGTTCCCTAAGTTTGTGCACCAGGTCTCTAGTTACTGGTAAAAATATTGATTACAATATAGTCTAAAGACATTCATTTCAAACTTCATTGGTTTTAACAAATATATTACTCAAAACTATTGAATAAGGGAAATATTGATTGATATGTGTATATTTGGGAAATGTAGTAACAGTAAGCATTCAAGTAAAATAAAAGACTGGGAATATAAAAACCAGAAGCAATGGAGGTAGTAAAACAAAACGGCAAAAAGAACATTACATTCAAGGGGGGGAGGTTAATAAATATTGTCAGGTTCTGAAGAAAGAAGAGAATGATAAAATCACACATATCCTACTATAATAAAAGCCTAGGTAGCATCATGCCATTGCAAGATGTTGTCACAAGATGGCCACCACAAGATGGCTGCACTCACAGCAGTGGCAGGGCCCAGAGGCCACTCCATTCAGTGAGGCTTGGAGTCCTGTAGGTCAGTGTGGCACCGAGGAGGCCAGTCCAAGTGTCTCTGTCTCCTCATGAAGAAGAGGCAGGTCCCAGCAGAGGAGGTGGGTTGCAACAAGTGGAGGGCAGTTGTGGGCAATCAGGCTGGCAGGGGAGGGCAGTTGGAGCCAGCAGGCAGCAGCGGAGGGCAGTTGTGGGTGATCAGGCCAGTTGGGGAGGACAATTTGGGCATTCTGGTCGGCAGGGGAGCAATTAGAGACAATTAGGCAGGCAGACTGTGAGTGGTTAGGAGCCTGTAGTCCCGGATTGTGAGAGGGCTGGTCAACTGTTGGTTTAGCCTGATCCTGCAGGGTTCAGGTCTAAACCAGCAACTGAACATCACCCAAGGGGTCCCATATTGGAGAGGGTGTGGGCCTTGTTGAGAGACACCCTCCACGCACAAATTTCATGCACTGGGCCTCAGTACAATGTAAAAATTAGAAGTCTCTCTTTTTTTAAGAAATTATTTTAAAATATATTTTATTGATTTTTCACAGAAAGGAAGAGAGAGGGATAGAGAGTTAGAAACATCGATGAGAGATAAACATTGATTAGCTTCCTCCTGTACACTCCCCACTGGGGATGTGCCCACAACCAAGGTACATGCCCTTGACCAGAATCAAACCTGGGACACTTGAGTCCACAGGCCAACACTCTATCCACTGAGCTAAACCTGTTAGGGCAAAATTAGAAGCCTCTTAATGTCTTTATTCTTTTAATCCTCATACAAAGATATTTTCCTATTGGCTTTTAGTGAGAGCGGAAGAGTGAGTGAAAGACTGAGAGAAATATTGACGTGAGAGAAACACATCTATTGGTTGCCTCCTACACAAGCCCTGACGAGGGCCCAGGCCAAGGAGGAACATGCAACCAAGGTACATGTCCTTGATTGGAATAAAATCTGGAACCCTTCGTTCTGCAGGCTGATGCTCTAACCCCTGAGCCAAACCGGCTAGGACTCTTACTGTATTTATAATTTAAATTTCCCTTGAGTTAAAGAGAGTAAAAAATATTTGGAAAAATGTTCATATAAATGTATTAAACAATAAGCAAGAATATATGATAGAAATTATTTTATAAATAATAATGGATTTAAGAAATAATTGAAATTTATATAGGAAGGTTGTATTTAATGAATTAAAAAGTAAAAAACATCATTAAAGACAATTGCTCCCAATGTTGAAAATATTTGTAGAACCTTTAAGTGAGATTAATTAAAGGTAGGAAAACTGAACTAGAAAATAGAGAACACGTCTTAAAATATGATATGTCTAAAATCCCAAATATCAGAGTAACTGGGTTTATCTTTCAACCATTTTCTATTTCTGCTTTACTGGAAATTAAAGCATTTAATGGAAGGACTATACTAGCTTTTATTTGTGAAATATCCTGGTCCCATATGTGATGCCATTAACTATATAAGGCAGGAAAAGCAGAACAAAACCTAGCCAATGAGCAGCCAGCTAGTGCAGAAGAAAGTAGGCAAGGT
>PVJC01054265.1:0-10555 GCA_004026665.1 Murina feae | reverse complement strand
GGGGGGGGCAAGGTCAGAGGTTGGGGTGGGAATTGGGAGGAGGGGAGCTATGGGGGAAAAAAGAGGAACAACTGTAATAATCTGAACAATAAAAATAAATTAAAAAAAACAAAAAAACAAAAAAAACAAAGTCAAGTGAAAATTGTTCTGAAGGTAGGAGGAGGGAGTGGCCAACAAGCAAGATGGGACTGGGAATCGAGTGTGAGATTTCATTACCTGTGGGTCGTTGGGGCCCTTCACAAGTGCATTCTTAGTGGGATGGTAGGAATGAAAGTCTAATTGATGTGGTGGGTTCAGGAAAGAATGGGAAGAGAGGCAATGGAGACGAAAAGGGTTTTGCTAGAAAGAACGGAGAAAAGAGCTATAAACGGAAAAGTGTCACAGGACACAGTGAGTTGGTTTTGTGGTTTTTGTTTTTTAGATGGTATATTACAGCATGCTTGTATGCTGATGGGAATATGGAAATGATCCAGGAGAGATGAGAATGATGAGAAAGATGGATGAGGAGAAGAGGTTAAATTATGACACAGATACACTGTGGAAGATGCATCCCTGATCGTAAGGTAGAGAGTTCCAGCAGTAGCATGAAGTGATTCCTTATGTCAAACATCGAGGGAAAACAAAATCAAAACAATTTAATTCCTGAGGCAGGAAGCTTGCTCCTAGGAAAGGTGGGGATTGTCACCTATTGGAGACCCACCAAGAGCCAGGAAGGTTAGAACTTTGGTGAGCTATCCAGACATGGAACGCCTCCTGCAGACCCTGAAAATTTCATGGCACTCTCTAGATTTGTTTCTCTTTTGTTATCCCTGACTAATGTCTCATTCAGATATCTCAGCTTTTTATATAGAATCTCACAAAAGCCCTGTGTCCGTATGAGAATCATAATGTTAAAAAAGAGTGATGTCTCCTAGAGGCCAGTGTGTTGAGGGAAACTGTAATCAGGAAAAAGTGAATGAATTCCACAGGCAATGCCTGCATTTCAAAGCTTAGACAGCCCTTGATTTTCATTCCAGTGCCAACCTTAGAAAGTTTGTGTTTTATTTAATGAAGAGGAACCTGCCCTGGCTAGGTGGTTCAGTTGGTTGAAGCATCACTCTGTATGTTACAAAAGGTTGAGGGTTCGATCCTCAGTTGGGGTGCGTACAGGAGGCAACTGATCAATATTTCTCTCTCACATTGATGTTTCTCTCTCTCTCTCTCTCTCTCTCTCTCTCTCTCTCTCTCTCTCTCTCTCTCAAATTCAATAAAAAAAAATCCTCAGGTGAGGAAATAGAAAAGAAGAAGAGGAAAGCTTACAGAATTAAGGAAGCTTTTGTCTGAAGGAGGGATATGTTCTAAGATAATGGGTATAATGGCATATGTTTTCTCTTATAAAACAAACTGTGAACCTTCACGGGGTAACTTTCCAGGAAGACTCCTCAGGGAGGAAGGGGAAGCTCAGTAAAGCTGTCCCAACACCATCCCCTGAGTTTCTCCTTTCCCGGGGGAACTCTTACCTCAAGAACCATTACAGGCCTCAGGAGTACAATGTTCTTCCTTTTATATTATATTATAAGTATAGTGAAAAACTCCTCCTGCTTTTGCAGTACAGAGACAAGACTAGAATATTCAGAAGCCTTTCCAAGAGACAAAGAGGAGAATGAAGTGAACAGAAACTGCAGAAGCAGAGAAACAGGAATATGAAATCCAGGCACACAGGCTTTGAAACCAGACGATCCTGGCTTTAAATGGTGGCTCTGCCACTTACTGGCTATATAACCTTGTGCTCTGGTGCAGGTTAATTGACCTCTTTGAAGAATAGTCTCTTCATCTGTAAAATGGGTGTATCTATACCTTTCTATGTTAATTCAGGTCCTCCAAGGAGTAGACACCAAGATCAGATTAGATTGCAAGAAACTGGGGGAAATGCCCATGAAAGAAAATGGGGAGGGATCCAGAGAAGGCTGAGATCTGTCAGAAGTGATGCACATTGACCTATGAGAAAGCGAGAGGGAAAGAAGGAAGGTGTGATGGGAAGAGCCTTAGACTTTCAGAAAGTTTCTGCAAAGCCAATGTAGAATCCTCAAGCCAAAACAGCAGTCAGCGGAGTCCTCGGTCTCACGGGAGTGGGCCTCCCATCGTGCGCTCTTCACTGGGTGGACACAAGCCGCGGGGAACATGGTGTTGAAGCAAATGCAGTGTTGTGTTTAGAGCACAGAAGCTGGGGCATCAGCCCATTTTGCTCTCCATAGTAGGATATCTGAGAGGCACATTCTCATGATTACACACATCTTCTCCACAGCGGTTTGGGGAGCAGTTCCTCCAAGATTCCCAGGGGCCTCTCTTCCTGAGGAAGAGCCAGTGGAATACACTACAGCCCTCATGACTGCTGTTGATCTACAACTGGTGCTCGCACTCTGCCTTCTCCATTGTAAATTCCCCTCGTTGTCACCTATCATCGTGGCTGATTTTGGTGGCCTCCCTGGTAGTGTGACCTACTGAGTCTTTATTCCTGAAGAGTCTGGTAATCACACTGCTAGTAATCACATCTTCTCAGACTGGAGTTGTCACATGTGTCTATTCAAGATGGGATAGGGAGATGCCCAACTGCATCACAAAGATTCCACACTTATTTCCTCCTTCCCTGTTCCCCTTGTGTGAAAGTGGCCTTATCTTCTGCTGATCAAGGTCAATTACCTGTGCCGATATGGTGAATCCTGCTCTCCAGGCTGGTGCTTGGACACAAGGACTCCAAAACGTCCTGGTGACAGCCATAGCTTATAGTTCCGTGGGATCACTGCTATGTCCCCTGGCAAGAGTACACCTTCTTGGGGGATCAGGACCCCAACTCTGCAAAGCTTAGTGTTGCTGGGACAGGAAGTACACAATCCCCCATTGGATCACTGTAAGTAACAGTAAGTAGGGCTACCTCTGCTTGCATCCCTTGGTTCCCAGATCCATGTATTCTTCCCATTGGGGATCTAGCACCATATAAAGTTCTCTATATACGGAGTGAGCAAAAGTTAGTTTACAGGAATCCAATGGTAAGGATTGTACGGGAAATAATACAATAATGAATAAATAATAATATAAGAATAAACTCTGTGTTTCATGTACTCACAATAATGGTAAACCTACTTTTGCCCACCCCTGTGTACAGGAAGCATTCTGAAGTACAGCTTGGCCACCAAGCTGTGCCTTTAAAAGGCCATTTCAACATTTTCTGAGGCCAGCTGGCCTTGATGGTGCAGTATGGGATATGACCGGTAAACCTATGATCATGAGCCCACTTCACATATCCTTTACTGTAAAGTGGGGTCCATGTTTTGATGCTGTGGTGTGTGAGAATCCCTGCTTACAGATCAGGCATTCCACAAGCTCCTAATAAACAGTGATCCCGGCTGAGGTACAATGGGCAGGAAATGTAAACCCATGCCCAAAATAACTAATTCGTGTGAGGATGGACACTGGCCCTTCCAATGTGGTTGACTTGCCACCAAGTAGCTGCTTGGTCTCCTCAAGGAAGAGGCGTCCCCATCAAGGGAGCAGCATTGATCTTTATTGCTGATGAGCTGAATGCTCAGGGGCTGCAGTAGCCAGAATTTCAAGTGCCTGCATTGTGATTTCCTCACTGGAGCTTAGCATAAGCTCTGTACTGCATCTTTTTCTACCAACACCTCCTATTAACACTTCCAACACCCTAGGGTCCT
The DNA here is from genome assembly GCA_004026665.1 of Murina feae. NCBI lineage: Eukaryota > Metazoa > Chordata > Mammalia > Chiroptera > Vespertilionidae > Murina > Murina feae. Next base: position 6,863 of record PVJC01054265.1, on the reverse strand, counting down.
CCAGATCCTACTGGCAGAGCCCTTCTCTTTTCCAGGTCTCATTCAAAACAGGCCTCTCTTTCCACGTCACCTGATATTTGAGCCAGAGCAATGATCTTAGGTGGAGAATATATTGCTTCCAGAACTTAAATAAGACTACTGGAGCTGTGCTTCCATCTTTGTGATAGGGTATCAAACTGCATGTCTAATAGTCTTCAAAATGTCTGGGTTGAACAGTGACCTATGAGCCAGGAGGTCATGCTTCAATTCCCGGTCAGGGCACATGCCCAGATTGTGGTCTCAACCCCCTACTAGGGGATATGCAGGAGGCAGCGACCAATGATTCTCATCACTAATATTTCTCCCTCTCCCTCTCCCTCTCACTACCTCTCTGAAACCAATAAAAAAATATAGTTTTAAATGCCCGTGTATTTTCTCTTCCCCAGTATACAATCACTTAAATAAACTTCTACTTATCGTGCCTTGGAGAAAGGAACTAGAGGAATCATCATAGTATTTACTTGCCATGGTGATACCAGCTATACTTTACCTAGAGACATCACACTCATCTCATGGTCTTGGTGAATGGCATGGCTTCTGAGCTCTCCCATGGAATATAATCAGCTGGGATGTGTTGTGGCCTCACATAAGATAGCCATTCCTGCTTGCCCATTTCCTTATCCCCTTTATTCTTCCTACCACCTACCCAGCTAGGGTCATTCAAGCATTTCTACTTCACTCAACACTGGCCATCACTTTCTTACTCTAGAAGAACCACCCCATCCCGGATGGTTCTTGCCGGGATGTTAAATCCTGTGTCCCCCTGCCAACGTTGCCCAGCCGGATGTTAAATCCTGTGTCCCCCTGCCAACGTTGCCCATAAATCCACAAATTATTGCTTATCCATTATTATATTCTAGCTCACCTGATAAAACACCTTCAAAATACAATGCCACATATACTACCTTGCTTCTGCTAGTATATGCTAATTTTTGCACTTACTTCAGTGTACAACATCTTTCCTCCCTTATCAGGTCCAGCACTTCCTCAGCCAGGTTGTGTTGGTATGTGACCATAAGTTATTGGCATAGCAGCCAGGAGAGGAGGTAGGGCTCCTGTTGCCTAATGGCAGAAGGGATTCTACAACTTATATTATATTACAATGTCTATCAAAACAGAGCTATCAAAATAGCTCTTACTAAGGAATAGTGGGCCACTTCTGCAAGTTTTGAGGATTCAGAGGGGTCTTCGAAGCCAAAATCCTCTGAAGCATCTATCCAGATGTCCCTATCCCATATCCCAGGTATTCTAGCCAGGATCCTGACCTGAGCATAACAAACCTGCTTTGATTAATCACTGCCATTCTATCAGGTCATCTGTTTGCTGCTCAATTATGGCCTCTCTTCCACTTCAAAGTATAAGTGCTGTCATACTTAGACTGTTTATTAATAACGCTCTGATTCTCACATTCAGCTCAACCCCTGACATCCCAATTACATAAACCTTTGCTCGAATTTGTTTGAATTGGGTTTCTGTCATTTGTAAGTAAAAGAGAACTTGGATATCTGAGGAGAGAATTGATTTTATGAATAAAGTTTGAGGTAATGGGAGAAATATTTTTAAAAGGAGTGAATCAATGGCAGAATAAGAAAGCTTATATTTCCAAACTAACATATAAATAATCACATGAAGTGCGTAATAGTATATATCACCTCTACTATGCCCATGTATCTATAGGTTTAAGAAAATATTATATAAAATACATAGTAATGTTTGTGAAATTTGTTCTAGCACTGAACAATTTTATAATCATGGGCAATATAATAACTGACATTTATTAAATGCATACTGTATGCCAAGCATTATACTAAGAATTTTATATGCATTATTTTATTTCACCACCACTTGCAGAAGACTAAGATTCAATGATATTAAGAAACCACTGCCAAAGGTATATATCAACTAAATGCAATTTAGAATTCTGAATACAGACCTCTCTGACTCCAGAACCCATGCCCTCTACCAATGTATTTATATGACCTTTCTTGAGGTCAATTTGTGTCTATTACATGAAGCTACATGTTCTAAGATGCACATTTGACTAACTTTCATAATTCCTCTAGTCACTGGAGTTCTGGAAAACTATTGAATAAATATTAATTTTTTCTGATAAAATTTCTGGCTATATTTAATACCTTTGAGGGCTAGGATATGGAGCTTCCAGTTCCTCTGAAGTCTAATAATGATGATTTTACATTAACAGTGAAAACTGATTTGATATAAATGGTAACTCTGATATAGAGGCACCAGGAACACAAAAATTTGTAGTTATCCTCTGGGGAGTTATCCCTCTTTCTCATCAGAATTCCCCACCCTCCCGCCAGAAGTGTGGAAAGTAGACAGTCCCCTTTCCCTGCTCTTGGCGGCCATTTTTCCAAGGTATCTAAAGGAAACGGTTACAAAATTTAAAAACCCAGAAACTCAATGAGTTCCTCAGTAGGCAGAACAGCATAAGGAAAACACTCCTTACTTTCTTCTCTGTCTCCAAGACACTTAGTATAAGTCCTCATTCTCAATTGTTATCTCGGTGACACACATCTTCCACAGAATACATTAGGCACGCGGCAGACCCTGGCTGAGTGTGATGTGCTCACCAATGTTCTCTGACATGGACATTTATCCTGCTGTTAAATATCTACAGGATATTTCTCAGAATTCTCCATACCTCCTAAACTGTCCAGTCTGGTTCCTGCCACCAATCTCTCTACAGAAATTGTTCTTGCCAAGTCCCCAGCAACACCCATGTTCCCTAATCCAGTGAGTACTTTTCAATGCTTACCATTCTAGAACTCAGCAGGAGTTGGTCACTTCTTGCTCTAGCGTCCTTCTGCCTTCCTCTGGCTCCTTGCTCTGTCTTCTCTCCGGTTTCGTTCTCTTACAGGACTTTCTTCTTTCTATCCAGTCTCTCCTTCAGTCTCTCCAAAGGCTTTTCTTTCTTTAGCCCCTTAAAAGAATGTGTCCTAGCCCTGACCGGTTTGGCTCAGTGGATAGAGTGTCAGCCTGTGGACTCAAGGGTCCCAGGTTTGATTCCGGTCAAGGGCATGTACCTTGGCTGCAGGCACATCCCCACTGGGGAGTGTGCAGGAGGCAGCTGATCGATGTTTCTAACTCTCTATACCTCTTCTTCCCTGTAAAAAAAAAAACACAAAAAAAGGAAAAACAAAACAAAACAACAACAAAAAACCAATAAAATATATTTTTTAAAAAATAATAAAAAAATAAAAGAATATGTCCTTGGTTTCTTTCAATGTTCTGTCAATGTACTCACCTTGGATGATTTCAACACTAGCTAGGGCTTCAAGAACTACCCTGATGAACTACTCCCAAATCTATATGTCTACAGTCCTGACCTCTTTTGAGAACTCCCAACCCACATATCCTTTGTCTCCATCTGGATGCCCCACAGGTATCTCAAACCTAAGACAGCATAACTGAACTCATCTTCTCACTAGTACCTTACCTTCTGCCTATGACTCATGGTCCACAGTCATTTAACTCTAGCCTTAGAAATGCATTCCACAGTCTCTTCTCTTCCCCAACCTCACCCATATTTCTTCACTTGTCTAACTTCTACTCATTCTTCTTGTTTTACCTTGGACATAATTTTCTTTAGGAACTTTTTGCCAACCCCCAAAATTTGTGTAAGCTATGCCTTCTATATGTTCCTACAACACTTTATTTTTTTAATATATTTTTTATTCATTTTGGAGAGGAAGAGTGAGAGAGAGATAGAAACATCAGTGATGAGAGTGAATCATTGATCAGCTGCCTCCTGACGCCCCCTACTGGGGATTGAGTCCACAACCCAGACATGTGCCCTTGACTGGAATAGAACCCGGGACCCTTCATTCCACAGGACAACATTCTATCCACTGAGCCAAGGCTAAGGCTATTTCTACAACACTTTAAACTTCCCCTCTCATAACACTTACCATGATATCTAATCTAATAAAAGAGTAATATGCAAATTAACCATCACTCTGAGACACCTAAGCCACTCCCACCAGCCAAGCCACACCCACCAGCCAATCAGAGCCACTGTATGCAAATTAACCCAGCCAAGATGGCAGCCGGCGGCCACAGAGCTAAAGCAAACAGGAGGCTTCTGTTGCACCAGCAATGGAGTTGAAACTGCCTGCCTAGGCCGGCTGGGCCTCTGCTCTAGGCAACAATGTTTCAATTATAGAAGCCATGGAGCTGAAGCAAACAGGAAGCTTTGTTGTCTGACTAGGCCTCCACTCAAGGCAACAAAGTTTCAATTATAGAAGATAAATAAACCCTAGAAACCTGATTCCAGCCAGCCTTGCTGAGACATTGCATCAATGGGAGCTGTGGGCAGCCTGAAAACAGCTCGCAGCCCCTCACCCAGGCTGCCCAGGCACCCCAGTAGGGACCCGAACCCTGAAGGGACTGTGGGCAGCCTGAAAACGGCCCTCAGCCCCTCACCCGGGCTGGCCATACCCCCATGGGGTTAAGGTCCTCACTGAGGGGCTTGGCCAGCCTGCAAACAGCCATCAGCCCCTCACCCAGGCTGGCCAGGCATGCCAGCAGGTGGACATCCCCCGAGGGGTCCCAGACTGTGAGAGAGCACAGGCTGGGCTGAGGGACCCCCCCAAGTGCACAAATTTTTGTGCACCGGGCCCCTAGTAGTATTACAATTGCGAAGTTATTTATCTGTATTTTTCATAGATTCCAAACAGGAATTGTTCATTGTTTTATTCCTAATGTCTAACACAAGCACTCACACATAGTAGGCACTCATTAAATATTTGTTGAAGTGAATGAATAACTAAATCTTCATTCAGCTGGATTCAACAGTTCAAGAATGTTCACAGTTTAATATGCACTGTGCCTATCATGTGCCATTTACTTCCTAAATTGTTTATTGGATATGTTCCTTTATCTATAATGCTATTGTCTTAGGTCAGATTCTAATCATTTCTTGATTGGACTACTGCAACAAACTCCTAACTCAAACCTCAATCCTCTCTGCTTTATTCTCCACACAGCTTCCAGAATAATCTTTCTAAAATCAAATTAGATCATGCCACTCCCAAGGTTAAAGACTTCAGTGAGTCCAAAACCTAAGCCTGGTACAACAGAACCCCCCATGCTCTGGCTCCTGCTTACCTATTCTCCAGCCACATCACTCACCACTCGCCTACAGGCACCTACCTCACCAGGCTGCTAGACTCTTCACACATACACTATCTCCAACTATCTACTCTTACTCACTCCTATTTTTTTAGCAAAATATTTGACCACTTGACACATGCCTGGCAATTTTCTAGGTACTGGCGATGACATAATAGATAAAAAGACAAAAATACTTGCTCTCCTAGTGAATGAATTCTCTCCCTACTCAAATGGCACCTTCAGCAGGATGCCTTTCTTTAGTGCCTCCACAGAACTATAATAATATATTTATGATACTTTATCACAACATGCTATAGCTGTTGATGTACTTAAATACAAGAGTAGATTTAGGTTTTATGAGCCATCTAGGTTTATGTATGTCATTTGGGGTGTGTGTGTGTGTGTGTGTGTGTGTGTACATCTTTAAGAAAAATTATTACTAATATAATATTGCTAAGCCCTTTCCAAGGTTTTGGAATGAGGCTGTGCAAGCCACTTCATGGCACGTCCTCTCCTATTGGCCTGTCTCCCACTAGATCGTGAAATTTTCATTTCTATTCTCCCCTCTTTACTTACACTCATGCCAGCTCAGAGAGTCCTTTATCCCAAGTGTATTATCATTGTTTACAGCTTTCCCAAGAGAGGCCACTAAATAAAGAACCTTGCCTAGAAGCTGCATCGACCTGTCTTCTCTTAGGGGTGACAATGCCCTGGAGCTTGCTCTTGAGCTAGTGGATCACTAATTCTAACATTTCAATCCAATTCTTGCACGCTTTACTGGAAGTAGGAGTCCTCTCAAAGGACCAATCACTGCTTCTCCAGGGTCTTCCAGACACTTCCATTGGTTTTCAGTCAATTCCATAAGGCATAGGACCTCAGAAAGCAGATTAAGAACATGTAGAGGGTGGAGAAACAAGATGGCGGCATAGGGTAGACACCGTAAATGCAGCTGTGAACAACTATTTCAGAAAAACCTCGAAAAGAACACACGGACACCACTCGCACCCACAGGAAGGCTGGCTGAGTGAAAATCCTACAACTAGAGAAGAGTCTGAGACTTAGAGGAGTGGCAGAAGCAAAGTACAGAGGTACGGAGGCGCGCACGGGCTCGGGGAAGGGCTGGTACCGGAGGTCACGGTTCTTTTCCAAAACGGAGAGAGCCACAAGTCCCCAGCGGCTCTGAACTCCAGTGCCAAGCGAGTTTCTAAGGACCCAGACACCCAGAGTCTGACACCAGGAGGAAATCCAAAACGGGTTTCTCTCAGCGTTGCTTGCAGCAATTACCGTGGGACACAGAGACCTGGTGTCTCTCAGCGCCCGGCTGAGAAGCGCCATAGCTATTTGCTCCGCCCCGCCCGGCGAACTCCCCGAGGCCCCGCCCCTCCCAAGCTGCGTCAGAGCTAGGGCAGAGGCTTAATCAGCGCCTCCTTAAAGATACAGGAGCCAGCCCCAACCCAGTGGCCAGAGTGGGACTGACCTAAACAAAACGGATCCACAAGGAACACACTCGGGGCAGATGCAGTGAGCATAAAAGCTCCACTGAAACAACTCTTGCCCCATAAGGGTGTCTCCAGCACAGAAATTCTCCCACTGTAGACACAGCTGACTCTCATAACCAAGTGGCTTAGAGGTTAATCCCTCGCAGTGATCGCCTAAATCAGAAAGGAAAGCAGCCAAAATGAGGAGAC